>BQNB010065028.1:0-29251 GCA_026074375.1 Tanacetum coccineum
ACTCCTTCTAAGAACACATATGAAACGGCTAGAATTAGGTCCTCATATGTTATAGTTATGCCGATTCAGTCCTTTAGGTTCCATGCACATTTAAGCTTATTACACACAAGATAATAACTTAAAATCATTTCGTGAAATAAATGTGTTCTATGTGTCTTAACGTGTGTGCCCCCAATAGGCTCGCACATTTCTAGTCGTATATCGCCAATCTAACTAACATATTCCAATAGCTCCCACTTGGGAGTTGGAGTAGAGTAGCAGACTGTCCATATACTAACGACGGAAATGTTTAGCAACACTCACATTTGTTATTAAAACTAGAAATGTCTGAGATCAAGTTTCAAAAACATTCTCAATAGCATGGTTATGTATCTCTTGATATAATCTTCCATTTGTTACAGATACCGTTAAACCATGGATATAGATCCTCGTTCCATATAGTTTAACCATTTAGGTTCTTGTTATAGAAATTAATTTAGATATACCAAATGTAATCAAGAATCATCTTGCATTACACTTTGGGTTCGGCCAAACAATTATCTGATTAATTCTAGAGAGGCGCCATTGGTATCATTCTGCGCATATCAAGTGGAGGAACAACTTCTTTATTAAATACAAGTGTTGTGAATGCTGCTTCACATTACTTCCAATAATAGTCTTTATAACTACCTTATTCAGGACAACGTTGACTTAGAATTAAAAAGTGATATCCACACATACCAGAACTTGTTTGTATTCTCAAGTCTAAGGATGACTTAACTAACCATATTCAATATCTTACTTATGACAACAGATCCAAAAGTAAATAGTCGAAGGTTGGGGTGTCCGATATGATATGAGTTTGGCGGGAACCATCCATATATTCAAGGAATATAACCAACACTCACATTTTTCTTGTGTAACAATACTCCTATATTGTTAACTGACAATGGACATATTTAGAATGATAAATAATTCATGGATTAAACATGAAAATATAGGATAACAATTATTATATGAATGAAAACAAATACCAAGTATCTTTATTCATCAAAAATAAAATTGTCTTACAATCCTAATTATCTAAATAACGAATAAAACACAGATTTACATGAGACTACTAGCTGGAAGCATTCCAATATTCTTAGTATGTTCTGAATGCTTTAGAAAAGCTAATGCTTTAGTAAAAGGATCATCTAAGTTGTCATCTGTGTGAACGTTTTCTAACTTTACATCACCATATTCAATAACTTCACAAATGTAGTGAACTTTGGCACGAAAATGTCTAGCACCTTTATTGATTCCTGATTCATTAGCTATAGTAATTGCTCCAGTATTATCACAATACATCTTTATAGGTTCTTCAATTATGGGAACAACACCCAGCCTAGAAATGAAATTTCTAACCCAAACGGCTTCCTTAGAAGCATTATAAGCAGCAATATACTCAGCTTCTGCAGATGATATTGCAAAGATGATTTGCTTTGTACTCTTCCAGTCAACAACACCTCCGTTTAAAATGAATACATATCCAGTCTGAGACTTGAGGTCATCAGCATTCGTCAGATATCCAACATCAGTGTAGCAAGAAACCCTGAGCTCTCATTTTTTATCACCTCTGTAAACAAGAAACATATCATTAGTATTCCTGAGATACTTTAGAATGTTCTTCACAGTAGTCTAGTGAAGATCACCTGGATTCTGTTAAAATCGGCTTGTTATATTCTGAGCGAACGCAACATCAGGGCAAGTACATCTCACAACATACATAATAGATCCCATAGCCAAGTCATATGACACATTCTGCATGCGCTTCAATTCAGCAGGTGTTGAAGCACTTTATGATTTACTCAGTCTTAGCTTTTCTTGCATGGGGATACTTCTACGTTTGGAATTCTCCATGTGAAATCTCTTTAAGATTTTCTCAATATAAGCACTTTGACACAAACCAATTAACTGCTATGATCTATCTCTATAGATCTTGATTCCAAGAATATATGCAGCTTCTCCTAAATCTTTCATAGCAAAACACCTTCCAAGGTAGGATTTCACATCTTGTAACATTGGAATGTTTTTTCCCATGATCAATATGTCATCGACATACAAGATTAGGAAAGTGACACTACTCCCACTAGCTTTTAGATATACACATGGCTCATCATGATTTTGAGTGAAACCAAATTTCTTTATTTCACTATCAAATCGTTTATTCCATTGCCTTGATGCTTGCTTAAGTCCATAAATGGAACGTTTCATCTTGCATACTCGGTTTAGATATTTTAGATTGACAAAACCTTCAGGTTGCTCCATATAGACCTCTTCTGAGAGATGTCCATTGAGGAAGGAAGTTTTGACATCCATTTGCCATAATACGCGGCTATGGCTATAAGAATCCTAATAGTTCTAATGTCTGCAATAGGAGAGAAGGTTTCTTCATAATCAACCCCGTAGGTTTGAGTGAAGCCCTTCGCTACAAGATGAGCTTTATAGGTGTGTACAGCTCCATCCATGTCGGTCTTCCTTTTGAAGAGCCACTTTCTACCAATGGTTTTGCCGTTAGGAGGAAGATCAGCTAAGTCCCAAACTTCGTTGTCTTTCATGGATTGCATTTCCACATTCATTGCATTCAGCCATTTATCAGACTCATGGTCCAATAATGCAGCTTTATAGTTAGCGGGTTGACCAAGATCCCTTAACTCATGCTCCTCAGCATCGACGTATAAGCACATACGATTTAGGGCATTTCGTGCCCTTGTGGACCTACGAATGGGAATGATATCACTTTGAGGTTCATCTATTTCTAGATCATCCTCTTCATGATGTGAGCTAGTATTTATAAAAGGATGCTTATCTTCTTCTTGAATAATTTCAAGATCTTCTAAACTCCCACTTGCTTCTTGAGTTATAAGACTATTATCTAGGAATTCAGCATTTTGAGCAACAAGTGCTTTGTTCTCGGGTGGGTAGTAGAAAGAATAACCCATTGTTTCCTTTGGGTATCCTACAAAAATACACTTAATAGATCTGGGCTCTAACTTGTCAGGCTTGGTAAGAGTATCTCGCTTATTAAGTGCCTCCACTAGTACAAAAAGTGGTATTGGTCACACCAAAAATGTATGACTATATACATATAGTCACACACACGAAAAGTTTCGTGTGTGACAAAAGGTCGGGCGACCGTAGGTCACCTATGGTCACGTATTGGGCATGCGCATCCCAAAAGGATTTTGGAAGAGTTTTGTTAGACTCGTCATAAGGAGCAAATCATATCTAGTAGAGGTTTCTATTCTCCTCTCTGACACACCATTATGTTGTGGCATGTAAGGAGGAGTACGATGGGCGATTATCCCATGCTCTTTAGATGATCTAAAAAATCTTGACTCATATACTCGCCCTTACGATTAGAACGTAGCGATTTTATGGTCTTTTCGGAGTTGAATTTCTACTCTTCCTATTGAAGCACTTGAAAGTATCAAACACTTCATGTTTATGCTTTAACAATAAACATAACTCATAACTACAAAGTCGTCTAGTAAAAGTAACTAAGTATAGGGGGAAGGGGGGTTGTTGTGAGGGAAGTGGGGATGGGGAAAGGAGTGAGGAGTGGTAGGGGGGGGGGGGGGGGGGGGGGGGGGGGGGGGGGGGGGGGGGGGGGGGGGGGGGGGGAGAATAGCTACTCCTTGCCTTGACAACGGTTCTAAATGGGCCACATACATCGTGCTAGTATTTTATATTTTTTTTTTAAGTTACAAGTAGATCTTTATCCCTTTCCACTTGATGTGTGTAAGGTTTTTGTGCCATCTTTCTAGACATGCAAGAGACGCAATTTTCAAAATCCCTAAGGTCAGTTGAGTTAATAAGTCCATCGTGTTGCAACTTCTCAATGTGTTTCTTGCTTATGTGTCCAAACGACATGCCGCTAAGAGAGCAAGTTCCCAATTAGCTTTGCACTTTGTTGCTTACAACATACATAGAACAATCAATTGCATTAGAATTAGAAAAATCAATTTCAAAAATACCATCCCTTGGAACAACACTAAAATAAACCAATAAAATAAATAAAATTATCTTTAGAAACTAAAATTGAATTATCATTCTTAAAATGGTTAATAAAACCATCGTAATACAACTGAGAAACTGAAATGACTCCTCTAGTTATAGAAGGAGCATAATGACAATTGTGTAAAACTATAACTAATCCACTAGGGAAACACAAATCATAAGATCCAATAGCTTCGACGGTTGTACGTTGACCATTGCCCATGTACAGACTCAAAACTCCTGGCTTCAGCTTCCTACCTCTCCTGAATCCATGAGTAGCATTACATATATGAGTCCTACAGCCCGTATCGTATACCCAAGATTTACCAGGAAAAGTAAAGAGTTCTATAGTAAAGATACCTTAAGTACTAGCTCCTTGAGGTAGCTTCTTATTCTTTAGAAACTCAGATAAGTATTGGGGACAGTTCCGCTTCCAATGGCATGTATCACCGCGATGATGACAGACTGAGTCCTTAGCAGGATCTTCCTTCTTGGGTGGTGGAGGAATCTTAGGATTAGGAGCATAATCAAGCTTAGAATTCCCTTTCCCTTTATTGTTTCCCCTATAAGCCAATTGCGGTTTCTTGCTTTTGTTTTTCTTTTAGACCTATCCTGCTCTTATTGCATGAAGAGCGGGTGCATCTCTATTTGGTAAACTTTGCTCATGTAGCTTAAGCATGGCATGCAACTCATTTACCGTCTTCCCCATGTCATGCATATTATAGTTTTGCACAAAGCTGTCATATTCCTTTCGCAGAGAGACCAAGATTAAACTCACTGCTAGGGTTACTGACACAGGGTGACCTAGACGCTCCAAGTTATCTATATAGCTCTTCATCTTAAGAACGTAAGAGCTTACAGATTGTCCTTCTTCTTGTTTGCAAGTGTGAAACTCTCTCACGGTTTAAAGAAGTTCCTGCTCTGCTTGTTGAGCAAACAGAGTTTTCAACTCCTTAAGCATGTCATATGCACCAAGGGTTTCCATATTCCGTTAGAGATCCGCTTCCATGGTCATAAGCATGAGTACAATAATTTCCTTTTGTCCTTTAACCCATGCAGCGTGAGCTGCAAGAGTTTCAAGAGGAACTGGTTGTCTAGCAACGTTGGGACAAGAGTACCAGGGATAGGGAGCTCTAGATAGTTTAACTTATCTTCGGCTAATAAGACAATACGAAGTTGTTTATAACAGTCGATAAAGTTAGGTCTAGATAATTTCTGCTTCTCAAAGAAGGCTCTGAATACCAAATTGTTTACGACTGTGGTAGTCATCTATAATAAAAAAAAGTTCATTTATTAGTATTTTCGATAATTAAATTCTTAAAAGAATTAACTACCCAATTAATCACTAATAATACTAAGATCCAACTTGACCTCCCACTTATTACCGAAGGTTTGACCAACGAGTAAACAAGTAGGGCAAGAGGTAAACGCAGAGCGTTAATTGCATGTAAATGCAACTCTTAGATTTTATGAGACTTATGACATTAATAACTCTTATAGTAATGTCAAGAGCATGTTTAGTCTCATCTTATTCCTCGGGTCTAAGGTCTGACCAAGCATACTCAATTTAAGTCCACCAAAAAAGAACATGCAAAAATTGACATAGATCTGACCTATGAAAAAATTTGCCATGGGTCGGAAAGGCCCTAAGGTCTGACCAAAGAAGTCAAACCAACTGCACGTGTTCTTACTTTAGTTGGCATTAGACTTAAAATTCACATAAGGGTATACGCATAAATTTTTCAAAATATGTGACAAAAAATCGTGTACAAAGAAGCATGCAAAACATCTTTGTAGCACAAGTTAAGAAAACATTTTGTTAACTTTTTAATCTAGACATCATCTTTGTCAAAATTTCTCGGTAGCTCCATTTGAACGCACAAAGAAGCGGAGAATCAGGTCAGCGTGAAGCTTATTAAAAACCCGACTTCTTTAGGGAAATTCCTGCCTTATACTTTTCTAATAGTTTGTTCAAGATGGGTGAGCCGATTATAACAATTGACTGATGATGTGTTAAAGAAAAACTTTTATCTCTCTCAGAAAACAAGTTTCATAGTTTAATGTCTGTATTTATTTTTCAAAAACCAGTTTTACAAATAACACATAACAGGTCACAAGGAGTGTATGATTACATGTGTAATATTACAGACAAATTAAACAAAGTTTCTCTTTAAGTATTAGTTCGTTTTTGAGTTTCAAAAAGTCTTTTGAATATAGTTATAAGTCACAATGAGTATAAACACATAAGAAAATAAAACAGACAGAAATTGGGGATGAGGTGAAGACAGACTCTAATCAGAAAGCAGTAAATCACATAATGCCCCGAGGTCTCACATGAGTCTTCCCCAAACGGAGAACCAAAAGACTCTCACTAGGTTTTCTGCTAAAGTGCCTAGATCGTCACATCCATCATATAACATGATTACGTGAGTCTTTTGGCCGGGATAATGGAAAAAATAAAAGTTTTAACACTCTCAATTAACTTTTAATTTTAATTCTATTTTTATTCAATCCATTGACTAGCTTTAAAGCAAGATTCTAGGTTTTTATTTATTTTTATGGCAAAAATTGCATATTGTTGTCATAATTTTCAACTAAAACAATAAATAAAAGTTTCCTACGCAGTTCTAGTATGCTTTATAAGTGTGTAACCCATAACACCGAACGAGGTTGACTCGTGATGCCACTGTTAGGATTTTATAACTAGTAAACCACTTTACTACAAGTACATAGCGGATTGGATCTAGATTGACATTAAAAATTAACACACGTATAAGGAATATAAATACTAACATTTTGTTGAATGATTAAATCAGACAACGAGAATCTTAACTTGGAAACTAATGACTAAGTTGTCACCTCTACGGTTGCTCACACAAACACGTACAACAAATATGTCAAGATGATAGTCTTTACTTCACATCTCACAAACAGCTTGTGTAGTACTTTCTCGGATCAAAGCTCCCTAACAAATCCAATTGTATTTTCTAAAAATCAGCCAATAAACCCTATTGGGTATGAACCAAAATCGGTAAAACCCTAATTAGGGTTTTATCTAATTCGGTACAACCGAAAACCAAGAAAACTTAAACCCTTTGGTTTCAAACCATGTTGTCACCTTGAGAACTATGTAAACCGAATCTTTGATCTTCCTTGAATCAATTACAAGCTTTGTGGGAGATCAAATCGCTACAAAGATCCCTTTGAGGGATAACCGAAAATCGAACAAGAAAAGAAAAAGGAAAACCGAAAATCAAAAACCCTTAGAGAAAGGTTTTGGAATTCAGTGAGAGTTTTTTTGGAGAGGAGAGAACCGAAAAACTATTTAGGGTTTTTTGAGGTTGTGATTGCATGAATAATGAGGTAGGATGTGAGGGTTTATATAGGCCCTTAATCCCATTCCTTGTAGAACAAGGAAACCTCAATATTTGCACTTCACACCCCTTTCTTCTTTACTCCTAAACCGACACAAACACACTCTCATAACTATGCATGGATCGGCTAGTCACAAGGCATCCAAGGGGTTTATGTTTTGTCCAATTTAATCCCTCCGGTTTACATTTAAACGTTACGTGAAGTATATTAAAGAATAAACGCATTCTATGTGTTTAACTTTTGTGTCCCAATAGGCTTACGTATCTCTAGTCATATAAACCACGGATCCAACTACCATATTCCAACAACAGATCAAGGGTATACATGTCCTTTCTTTTTGCTTGTGCTTTTTAGGAAAATGATTAACAAAATTAAGGGTGTTAAAGCATTATAAACTTAGGCGTAATAATATTCTTAAAAGAAAAACCATTAACCAAACTTGCTGAAGGGGTATAAAATTTACATTAATTAAACAAGATAAAACAGAATATTGCACAGAGTAATTATTTTAGAAACACGATACATATAATTAAAAAAAAGTTTTTTTTAAAAGAAAGAGAATGGTGAACTTTGTAAGTGCAAATGAGTTTGTAAAACTAGTGGTAGGTTATGTGTAGCCCATTTATATTGCATTTACTCGTTGGTCGAACCTACAATTAATCATCTAAAGTTATCAGATGTCTACACAAGTTCAGCTGTAAACTTAATGATTTTGTCAACTTTACTTATTCAAATAGTAGTAGTAAACATACGTTGTCAATCAACAAGTGTGATCCGTAACACTTTGTAATACTTTTAATTAATTTTAACTGCTAAACCGGTAGCAAGTCGTTATATATTTTTTTACATTATAACAAATTTGGAAGTTTGATATAGTACTATAAAATTGTAAATAAGAAAGTTAACTAAATGGTGGGTTACGTCTAGCCCATTTATATATGGGTTGGGTTGGGTTGGGTTGGGTTGAATAAGAATACAATAAGGCGGCAACAAATATAAACCGCCAAAGTCCAAAACAGGATAAATTGCGTAAGAAACCAACAACAACAGAAGACATGTAATTCGAAATCGAAATCAAAAGCAAAATACTATAAAAATGGCTGCTGCGATGGTGGGAGACTCGAACTTGGAGAAGATGCTCTCTGCTGAAATCGTTAACAAAATGTCACCATCATCATCGGCCAATAACAAGAAGGTGTTTATTTATGATTTGTAAATTAACTAGGGTTTCTGAATCTTAATTCCTTTGCAATTAATTATTAGGGTTTTTGTTCCAGATTATTAGGGCTTCTTTGTTTTGCCTATAGAGATTGATACAGGGTTTTTGTTTACCGTGTACGTTAGGTGTTTGATGAAAGGTCGATTTTTTTTTTATGTTTTTGTGAAAATTACTTAATCTGTAAAGGCTAATTCAGAAGCTTAGTCACTGATTTATTCATATTTACAAACATACATCATAAATCATATATGACTTAGCCCTTAGGGGGTGTTTGTTTCCGCTTATATAGCCGGCTTATAGCTTATTTGGTTTTCGGCTTATGTTTCTTAAGCTCACTTTTGTGGCTTTTTTTGAAACTTTTCGGCTTTATAAGTTTATTATGTCATAATAAGCTTATAAAAGCTTCTAAACAAGCCACAACAAGCGAGCTTATGAAAGATAAGCCGAAAACCAAATAAGCTATAAGCCGGCTATATAAACCGAAACAAACATCCCCTTGGATGCATGCATATTAGGTGTTTCTTGTTGATGATGCCCAACACACGACTCGGTAACTTTTACTTTGCATTAGGAACATAACCTTCCTTACCAATTAAACATTTTGCGGCTAGCTGCCATATTAATCTGAATTTGAATCAACCGCGCGTATCACTATAGTCTATATATATTTGTTCTTCAAACGATGGATACTACATGTCTACACTTTAGTTTCTAATTCTTTCTTGCTTTTATTTATTTTCAGTTTAATTGAGCTTAACTACCTATGCACTTTTTCTTTTATAGGTACTGTCTCCGTTTTATAGTGAAGACAGCAGTTCTGAGGATGAATGGGAAGAGGATGCGGAGGTGGAGGTGGAAGTAAAGGAGAAGGACACCTCGACTGTTAAGAGGCTGTCAAGGTATTCTCTCGGATATCTTGACTTCAGTGACCATCAAGAGGGACGGGTAGAGAAAACCCTTTGGTATAAACTGGTATCTACCTTTTCCTATCTCAAGTTTCTATATATTCATGATTTCTTTCCCAACTAATTTTACTTGTTTATCCCTATTTTTTTTTCTTGTAACTAGATGGTGAAGCACAACAACATAATACCTAAAAATAGACCACCACCACCACCACCACCACAACCAACACCTCCACCACCACCACCACCACGCCGACTGCGAGCGTTTATGCGATATGCACAAGACCCGTTGACAAACTGTTTGAGTGGGCGTGGCCGTCAGCCATTGCGAGGAGGTACGCTGCACAATCAACCACTGGTACGCGCTTTTTTCCATTTACTGTTCCTGCTGCATCCATACATATGTATGTTGTTTTTTCTTCCTATCTGATATCTCTTAAAGTTTTGTTCTGTTTTACATGTCACCATGACTAGACTTCAATCAAGTAATCATCAAAAGAGAGAGTACTCAGTTTTATTTAATTTTAGTTTTAACATGCATCTTTTACTTTTGCAGGAACAGCATCTCATCCAGCTTTAACCATTTGACTATGATGTCTTATTGGATTTGGATGCAGTTTGCGCCACGCACCTGAAGTCCATTCTCTTCCAATGCTTTTACCCTTTCCTGTTCTTTTATTTTTGAGTATGTTGTTGTAACAAAATTGAAGCTTCAAACTTGTACTTGAATATTACTTGTGCTTCTTACCAGTCTTGACATTGTGGATCTTTCTGTGCCACCGGCCCTCTTATTAGTTCACTGCGCATTGTAAATCTGGTTGGACACCCATGACTCGGGTCAATGTCTACTAAGGCTAGTGTTCTTGAGAAGTTTGTGAATTAAAGAGTCGTGTGATTTTTTTCATAATCATAACGAATTTAGTTTATGCTATAATTATTTAAAGTCTAAAATAAAATACCCAATCTTTCTACATTAGTTTGTGAGTTAATTGCATACATCGGCCATGTTGTTTGTCGGGTTTAACGTAATTGGTTCCTAGAAACTTTTTTTAAAGAATCCTCTTTCTGTGGTTATGACCCGTATCGGGTTTGGTCCCTTGACCGATTTTTCCGTTAGTTTGACCGTTTGAAATACTGAAATGACCAAACTACCCTTATAGGTGTTTCGTAATTGGTCTTGTTTGATATATTACGGATTTAGTCCATTTGTTATTTTTTTTTAATTATTATTTTTATTTGTTTTTTTTAATTACTATATATTACGCATAAATCGTCCATGTGGTTTGTCGGGTTTAACGAAATTGGTCCAAAGAAACTTTTTTAACGGATCCTCTTCCTGTGGTTATGACCAGTATCGGGTTTGGTCCCTTGACCGATTTTTCTGTTAGTTTGACAGTTTGAAAGACTGAAATGACCAAACTACCCTCATAGGTGTTTCGTAAATGGTCTTTATGGCTTGTTAGATATTACGGATTTAGTCCATTTGTTATTTATTTTTTAATTATTAATTTTCTATTTTTTTAGCGTTTTTTTCCAACGTTTTTTATACGTTTTTATAGGTTTTTAACGTTTTTTTATGTTTATTAATACTATTTATACATTTTTTGTACGTATGTTTTTTATACCCCGTACGACTTAACATTTATTTATACTTGAACCGCTTGTTTAACGTTTTATATATACTTGAACTGATTTTATTTATACATTTTTTGTACATACGTTTTTTTATACTTGAACCAATTTTATTTATACGTTTTAACGCTTTTTGCATGTATATTTTTTAAAGTTTATTTACGTTTTATATTTACTTGAACCGATTTTATTTATACATTTTAATGTTTTATTTATACTTGAACCGGATTTATCTATACGTTTTTAGTGTTTTTCAAAGTTTTGCACGTCTAAAAACTAAAAAAAAACGGATGAAAGTGTATGAAAATGAACAAACGTACAAAAACTTGGAAAATGTAAAAAAGGCTATAGTAGATATAATCCAAAAAACTGCACGTAAAATCAGAGGAAGAAGCAACGAAGATATAGATACAAAGATAATGTTCAATCATAAAAAATGGCAAATAAACATGAGAATTTGAAATTTCCCACTCCTTCAAAGAATTTAAAATTACTCTCTTTTAGCGATTTTGTGGTATTTTAATATGTAGTGGTGAGGCAACCAAACACACATCACAAGAGATTTTAATTTCAAATGCCTCAAAATTCTCCTAAATTATTTCAACCGAACTGTTAGGAATATAAAAAGTGACAATCATTATTGAGATTTAGTCTTGTAATAAAAATATCTATATGAAATGTGTGATAGTTAGGAAAAGGTCTCGTGACTTAAATGTAGTCACGAGACACAACTATGTAAAAGCCTTGAGCTAAGAGCTCCTTGTGTAATGAGTATAAATACATAATCACATCACTTGATGAGGTAACAACTGAATAAGATTTGTTGTTCACTCCGTTCTCTTTCTCTCTCTACATCTCATTCTCTCCTCATTCTCTCTACCTATTTTCTCTCTTTACTATCTCTTTCTTTATAACAAACGCACACTATATTGCTAAAACGATCATTTATCAAGTGGTACCAGAGCCAGGGTTGATTTAGTGTCGTTTAGAGATCTTATTTGAACAACTTATTCGTCAAGTTTATTCGATCAGCTTATTTCTCACGTGATTTTAGCTTATTCGAGTGTTTATTTTGGTGATTCTAGTGCTTATTCGTTCGTTTAGAGAGCTGATTCAAGCTGCTTATTCTGACGTGTGATAACCGGTAATTTTTTTGTATTTCAGTATTTTAAAAATACTATAATTATATATTGGTGTCTTTTGATCTTGTCATTTTTCTTGGAGAAAGCTGAAAAGTTGACTTCGGTTGACTTATTTTGCGTGAAACGGTTACGGTTTAAACGGGTTTAAAAAGAGTCTTGAGTTTCATAAGTGAATCACTTTTAATTTGTCTTTCTGCATCGGAGTGTTTATGTTGTCTTTTTAATGCTTTCTGGGAAGTTTTCCCGCTTTCAGCGAAAATCGTCACGCAACGCGTACCTGCACAACAGTTAATTAGAAACCGTGTTTAATAGTCTAGGGTGAATTTAACGAACTTATTCGAGAAGTGGTTTCATAATTTGAGTAACGTTCGTCTAAAACGTAAATCGTTGAGGTGTGATTTAAGATCTATCAGAAAACGGGTGTTTTCGTGAAATTTGATTAAAGTCCCGTAATGGTCGTGGAAGTGAAATTTTTGAGCAAGTATAATATGACAAGACATATTTTGAAGTCGAGAAACTTTTAAACTTGTAAGACGAGTTTCGGTTAAACTGGCCTCGAATTTTCGAGTCCCGAGACGTCCGTAAATGTTCAACATATAATTTAAGTGAATATAACAATAAAGTATGGAGTGTGAATAGTCTAAGTTCATGTAAAAGTGATTTTGAACTCAATAAAAATACTAGGAAACTTCAAGTCACGTTTTAGAATCACGAAAATCGAGTATTAAGACAAAACCCGACACAAAACGAAGACACCGAGACCTCCTAGGATACTCTGAACGAAATTTGAACCATAAAAGGGACAAGGAGGCACATTGATGTGTCGTTGTGTGTGATTAATTTTATGATTCAAGTTTTAAATTTATATTTTGCAGACTAAACCAATAACAACACTCTAACGGGCAGTGTACCTGGTCAAGATGTAGCTTCGTTGATAAGTAGGGTGTTGATCACTGAGAGCGAGGTTAAATATTTTCTGTTTATTAATATATTGGTTGTCTAATCTAAGTTAATTCTAATATATGTCAAACATATGCTAAACCTATGTTAGTCCTAAATCTAATTAGATAAGAGGGGTTTTCAGCCTGAGAGACTGGCACAGGTTTGGTTGGTGTCTAAAATCAATTCTAGACACTTTAACCCACGTAAGCAAATTAACAGAAGATAAAAGAGCGGTTGAGCCAAATATAAAGGAACTGTATTAGCCATTATTAATCTGATTAGAACATTGGTTTGTTTATTTAGTGCAATGATTTCTTATCTTGAGGTGGCATATCATTCTTAAGACTTAGGCGTTTCATCATCCTAAGACCTAGACACATTAATTATGTCACAATTAAAGCATCCGCATAAAGCATCCTTATTAGCTGATTATAATCTATCTTAGGGATTAAAGCAATGGTGATCTTGTTAAACCCTGCTTAATGGTTCTTTATTCACTAGTAGTCCACTTGTCCAACTATCCTATGGAATCAGAACCTTATTTGTTGAATTATCTAGGTTCACCTTCTAGTCAACACGATCAATAAACCAAAGGCAATATCCAATTAACTAGTTAAGCTTGAAGTGTATCCTAGACACAAATTTAGAAGGACAATATTTGTGATCCTATGATTCTCGATGTATAAATTACTATATGGAGAGCTATCTCAGACTCTAGATTACTTGGTCCGTATCACTAGATCCAGTTGAATGATAGGTTGCATACAAAAGCAAGTAAACAAGTATAAATTGATAAACATAAACAAGCATTCAACGATAAATCAAGAAATCGAGATAAACAATACCAAACATTCAGATCTTCATAATAATGGCTAATACCCAAAGGTATTAGCCTTCAAACGTCATAATGAATACAAGAGTAATTATTTAGCCAAGGTAAACTAACCGAGTTAACGAATGATACCAAAAATTGAACGATTACAAAAGTATAAGGAATTACACGTTGTCTCTTATGGAATTGATAGCTTTGCTCGACCTCTTCTGCTCTTTTTCTCCTCTGAAAATCGACTTTTATGGTTTAGGTATCGAGAATATGATTTAGCACACTTAAAACTCGTTTTTGAGTTTTGTATTTATAGGGTCTAGAGTCGGTGTCGATACGGCGTATCCAGTGGATTGGATACGGTGTATCGAGGGATTCTTGGAGTAGGGACCACGCTTGATATCTTCCAGAATATTCACATACTATATCTCCCATACGGTGTATTGATCTTCAATGGATACGGCATATTAATCTTGTTTCCTTCGTGGTCTTTGGTGAGTTTAGGCACGGATACGCCGTATCTTCTTGATGGATACGGCGTTTTGGTAGTCAGAATCATAAATCTTCAAAATATCTTCGTTTAAGCTCCAGAATGCGCGCCTTTTGTTAACTTTCACCAAGTACTCCTTAGATATTACAATTCTTAAATATAAACGATTAAGTAACAATTCTTTGCAATAATTATACAATATGGGTCAATTACATGTGATAAATGATGCTATAAAATGTACGTTATTTGATGTCATCAAATATCCCCCCACTTGAATTCTACTTGTCCTCAAGTAGCCTTTAGAAGTTTATAAAAATGTATCCCTAAGGATATTTTCCGTTAAACATTTATTTGATCTATTACAAGTACACAACCAAACACCTTACGAAATAGGAAGATGAAAACACTCAAATCAATCAACTAATCTATGTGGTAACATGTAACTAATTCGCTCAACTAAACTAGCACGGGGATGCTATATCTTGGTATTGGAATGTTTTGGATGTATTCACTGTCATATTGCACATTTGGGTGATATACGTTTCCTTTAACAACTTCCATTCTCTATCAACATCAAATCTGTTACGAAAATCATCAAAATCCTATTGGATTGACTAAACGCATATATGTGACTTTTTAAAAGGTAAGGAGGTCCTTTGAGAAAGGGGAGGTAGAAATATTTGATTGGATTATTCAAACCATTCAATCATTTACTGAGATGCTAAAGATTATTTCACGTGCTTAAAGTGTGAAGGTGTCTTAGAATCAGACTATATATCCACAATCACAGTTTCATGAAACATAATCATCAAAACAAAATCCCAACTAATAATTTATACACAAGGTGTTTGTGTTAATGTCTCAGTGAAATTTATTTTTGTGGGATCATTAAATGGAGGCTGGTTAGGGCCTTTTTTCTTCCTAAATGTGGTTGTTGTGTTCTTCTTTGTTGTTTTTCTTGGTTTTGGGTTTGAGTGATGAAAAAAGTTATGGTGGGTAAGGATGGCAAGCCTTTGATGGCTGCTCGATGCGTTCATTTTGATGCTAATAGGCCTGGTGTAAATGAACATGGCGATCTAATTGGTAAGGATGGTAATACTAGAAAGGATGCTAGTCAGGTTAACTTTGAGAATAATGCTGCCGTGGTTAATAACATAGCTGCTACAAGTCATAATGATGCTTTGAATAAAAATGAGAGTGTGATTCATGTTTCTGGTCATAATGAATGTACCTACGGGGTTTTGTCAACTGATGAACATGATACTCATGCTACTAATACTAACAATAACAATAACATGCGTGATAAGCCCACATGTGTGCAAAATGATAGTCATGGCACTAAGGAAGGTACTCATGCTACTGATGCAGTTGGAACTGGTTCGAAATAGTCCTTTGCTTTAATATTTAAAACACAATCTGTATCTAAAGCGATGCGTTTAACTACTATGACTAGTGAATTTGTTCAAGGTGCAAATGTTGTTATCCCATTAGCTGTTGTTGAAGAAGTTAGTCAGCGGTTTGAGAACACGTTATATGGTTACTTCTTAGGCAAGCGGCTCGCATTTCCCTTGGTTGAAACTTATGTTAAGAATGCATGGGCTAAGTTTGGTTTGGAACGTACTATGCTCACGAATGGGTTCTTTTTTTTCCAATTTGCTACTTGGGAGGGTATGGAACGGGTTCTCGAGAATGGGTCGTAGTTGATTCGTCTAGTTCCTATCTTCCTTAACATTTGGACGCCTAATATTGTTCTCAAAAATGATACAATTACTTCTGCTCCTAGTTGGGTTAAATTACACCATGTCCCTATTGTGGCATTTTTTGAGATCGGTCTTAGCTTAATCACGTCCTAACTTGCTCGTCCTATTATGTTGGATGCGTACACAAGTACTATGTGCCAAAAGTCTTGGGGAAGAAACTCATATGCTCGAGCTCTTGTGGAGGTTTCGTCGCTAGCCGCTCTCAAGGAATCCCTTGCGGTTGCCATCCCTTTCCTTAATGGGATGGGACATTCTTTAGAAACGATGGAAGTCGAGTATGAATGGCAACCCCCTCGATGTGAGTCATGTAAGATATTTGATCATAGGGACGCTGAATGCCCTAAAAATGTTAAGGTTGTGGATTCTACTCCTCCTGTTGAAGATGAGGATGGTTTTACTCAGGTTAAGCGAAAGAATGGTAAAGGAAAGCAGGATGGGAAGGCTAAACACGTGGCTGGTATTCATTTAACTAAGCCTAAACCTAAGTTGGTCTATCGTGAGGCTCAAAAACCCCCTACTAACCACAATGACAAAGCAACAACTTCTAATTCTGATTCTTCCGTAAGAAAAGATAACCAGCCTACTATGCAACCAGAAGACGGTATTAATATTGTTTCACTTTATAATTCTTTTGAATCCTTAATGGAAAAGGACAAGGTTCTGGCTATGATGAAACTCCCTATGTAAAAACATCTGTTTGAATGTGGTGTTAAAGGATTCTTTGGAGAGTGTTGGCTGTATGACGAGGAGTGGAAGAATTTACAATTGAGGATAATGGTGTCGTGCAAAGCAAAATACAAGGGGCATGACTCATTTTGATAGGTTGAAGATGGTTCTAGCTTAGCTTGTAGAATTAAGGGGACTGACCAACCCTAAAACATAAGGAGTTCGTCAAGTATTCTTTGATAATAACATAGTGTGTGTGCTCTCCTTGAATCCACTAGGCTAGTGCAAAATTGCAGGATAGTTGTTCTAAGTGTTTTAATACAATGGCATGGACTTTAATGGTTAATGTGTATAAAGGTTTGTAATATTCTTAGGGTGAAACCGAATATTGTCAATGTGTGTGGTGGTTTCTTTTTTATACTAAGTGATGCAAGGTTTGTGGTACTTCAAAGCTGATTAGAAAGAGATGTTTTGCTCTTTCTTTATGACATAATCGGGATATCTCAAAGGCGTGATGGTGGAATCAACATTTATCATGTAAATACATTCGGAACTGACCTTTGTAGTCATTTTAGGAGGGACTTTAATGTCTCGCTTAGTGCTGACGAGAAATCTACTGGTCCGTCTTACATTGACACGGGTATGCATGATTTTCAAGATTGTGTTAAGGCTATCGAGGTGTCAGATGTTAATAGAACGGGCCTTCGGTTTACATGGAATCAAAATCCTAAGGGCGAGCATGGCACTCTTAAGAAGATTGACCATATCATGGCTAATCTTGATTTCTACTAGTCTTTTGTGGGTTCTAGTGCCTTTTTTCTGCCATATCGCATATCAGATCACTCCCCGGCCTGTGGTTGGGCTTCCTTATGGATTCAATTCTCATCCACGTCCTTTTAAATTCTCTAATCTTATTGGTTAATATAATCGCTTTAAGGATATAGTGCTAATTGCTGGAAAGTATCAGTTAGTGGCTTTTGGGGTGTTCAAAATTTGTGAATGCATTTAAAGTGCTAATAAAACCATCCGTACCAGATGTACATGACCTCGGTAATCTCCATGAAAATGTTAAAAAGCTTCGGCATGAGCTTGAAATGGTCCAAACAGCCCTCGATTTGGATCCTAGTAAACCTGAAGCTTCGGCGACGCAAGAAGTGTTTATTTCAAGCGTTTAAGGATGTACGCCTTTTGAGAAGTAAATATTTCATGCATAAAGCTAAGAGGAATGGCTTAAGTTGGTGATGTAATACTGCTTATTTTTCACAACAGTGGTTTAAAAGCAAAGCGACCAGACATTAGTATCGCTTGTGTTATACGCAAATTGTATAAAATGTGGATGGTGATTAATGTTTTCGGTTTGGCTTTCATCGCTCATTAACTTCAGTTTTTTGGCATCAGGGAGGTATTATCATCTTAACTCCACTGACTTCTTTCTGTAAATATGCTTACTAGTGATGTGTTAATTAAAAGGTTCTTGATGTGTCTGATCAGGAAAATTTCGTGGAAGCTAATGTTCTGTATGGGGAGAAACAAAGTCGGGGCCGGGATGGTACACTGCTTTCTTTTTAAAGGAGCGAAGGAAATTCTTGGCAATTGGATGTGACGACAAAAGCGATTAGGAATTCTTTACTATGAAGTTCTTCTTAAAGAACTCATCATACAATTTTGCTTTAATCTATTTTTTTCCAATGGTCACTTCATCTATGAAAATTAATGATTTTCTGTCTTTATCTTGTTGAAATTTTCTCTATAATGTATAAGCTGGATCATTCATCTAATCTGATAAAAGGGAGCTTAGACGGATTTGGTAAGTTTGAATAAAACGGCCGATTTGATCCTGGAGACGCATTTTGATACATATTTTATTGACTTAAGGCTAATTCATAAATATCACTTGGATAGCGGTTACTTCGAGCAGTGCAATTAAAAGTTGGACATTTTAAAAGGCTTATGATCCGGTCTGATTGGAAATTCCCTTTTGGACTATGTGATCGCGTTTTGGTTTCCACCTCGTTGATTCTAGGGTGGATTATGGAATGGTTTACTTCTACTTTTCTCGTTAACTTAAATGGCTATGTCTATGGGTATTTTAAGGTAAACGGAGGTTGCGTCAAGGGCGATTAATGTATTATCTTTTCACGTGGGTGATGGAGGTTCTTACTGTTGTTGCATAGAAGGTTGTGTATCTGGGTCTTTCAGTTTCATCGGTATTGTTTAAGCTTAATTAAATTATTCTTGTTTTGTGATGGATCTTTTCTTGTTTGCATGGTGATGTGGATTCACGTGGTTTCATTATTGGATACCTTGGAGAAGTTTAAAAAGGACGGCCATCAGGGTTGACCCTATCTCCAAAGCACTGTTATTTTTGCAATGTTCTTAATTATATTAAACTCGATATCCTCAATATTCTCCCATTCGAAGAAGGTATGCTCCCAGTTAAGTATTTGGGTGTTCCTTTGGTTCCTTCCCGTCTTCTTTATCGGGATTGCAAGGAGTTGATGGAAAAGATTAAGGGGGAGAATTAGTGATTGGAAAAATAAATCTCTTTCTTTTGTTGGGAGGGTGCAACTTATTCGATCAGTTTTGGCATCTATGCATATTTATTGGGTTTCGGTTTTCATTCTCCCTACTGGTCTTATGTTAGAGTTAGATCAACTTATGAGGGGTTTTCTTTGGTGTCAAGGTGAGATGAAGAAGGGTAGGGCTAAGGTTGCGTGGGAGGTTGTGTGTCTTCCTAAAAGGCAAGGGGGCTTGGCATTCGGCGATTGGAGATTTTTAATAGGGCTCTTATTACGTCTCATATATGGAGTCTTCTTACGCATAAGGAGTCCTTATGAGTCAAATGGATTCATTCTTATAAGCTCAATGGGTGCTCTTTTTGGGAGATTCCTATTCGGGGTAAGATGTCTTGGGGATGGCGGAAAATTCTCCAGGTTCATAATATTGTTCGTCCTTTTATCTGGTTTCGTGTGGGTGATGGCTCTAAAGCTTCCTTTTGGTTTGACAATTGGTGTTTGTTGGGCCCTCTTGCGGATATTATTTCTAACCGTGACATTTATGGTGTTGGCTATAATCGGTCGGCTAAGGTTAAAGATATTATTGTTAATGATTCTTGGAGTTGGGCGGATGTTTGGATGTCAGAATATTCTAATTTGGGTACTATTGGTGTGCCGCATCTATCCGATGCCAGTGATAAGTTGGTGTGGAAAGATTTGTCTAATGTGGATGTGGGGTTCTCAGTTGCTACTGTTTGGGAGTGTATTCGTCCGAGATCTTATGAGGTGGATTGGTATCATGTGGTCTGGTTTTCTTAACAAATTCCTCGTCACGCTATACACCTTTGGTTGGTTATTAAACGCAAGCTCAAGACTCAAGACAAACTGAGGCAATGGGATGTTAGTAGCAATACTAACTTAAACCTGCTTTAGTGCCCTTTATGCGGAACTCAACCTGATTCCGATGACCATTTATTCTTTGAATGTATCTATTCTTTACAGGTTTGGGATCATTTGAAGCGGCTTACGGGTATTCCTAATATCCCGTCTGGTTTGGATGCTATTGTGGATTTTCTTTCCCCGATGGCTAAGATGCGTTATGCGAGAAGTGTTATATCGAAGCTTGTTTTTGCTGCCTCTTGTTACTTTATTTGGCAAGAGCGAAATAGCAGGCTTTTTATGAAGAAGAAGCGATCTCAAGATCAGATTATCGATGTCATCAAGTCTACCGTTCGTCTCAAGCTTCTTTCATGCATATTCAAGAGGACGAAGCATGTTCAGATGTTGAGTCATCTTTGGGAGTTGCCTACATCTAGTATTCATGGATAGTCTCTTTTTTGAAGATTTTTGGGTTCGTGATCTAGGGGCTGGTTTAAAGGAGGAGTGCTCGCCGATTGCTGTTCTCTTTTTTCCTTCTATAAGGTTTTTCCCATTTGGGTTTTTCTTGGGAAGGTTTTTTAAGGAGGCAGTGTCGGATGGCTGTCTATACTCCTATGCTGATGCAGAGGAATGTTTTTGAGGCTTTATGTACGCTCAAGTGGTTGTTCCCTATTGGTGTTCTTGTTAGAGTATTTTATTTTATCTAGGTAACTTGGGGCTGTCTCAAGTGATCTGTGTGGTTGTTCAAGCAAATTGCTTGAGGTAAATGTGGTACTTCAGCCACATTCCATTGTACTTAATTGATTTTCTGGAGTTATATATTTTACCGGGGAAATCCCCTTTACCCAAAAAAAAAAATTGGCACAACAACTGGGTTTACTTTCAAACCTATGAGTTCACCAACATTATTGTTGACCTTTTCGAGTATCATTTTCAAGTGTGTTTTAACAAAGGTAAATGGATGGTAATGGAGATTAAAGAAGTGCACCCTTGGGGTTTTGGGGTTTAAGACTGAGGTCTTACTTAACAAGATTGAAACATGGATTTATTGTGAATCAAATCTTTGTAAACCTTGTATGGTATGATCTTGTAACTTGTGCAATGTAAATCATTATGTCGCATTCCCGTGTTTCCGCCGTTGTCGGGGTGTGACATGACGTTTCTCGTCTTATTAAAACATCTTATTCTGACGCATTTTTTGCTTATTCTACAAGCTTATTTCGTGTGCTTATTTGGTCAGTTAGAGCTTATTTCGTACAAATCAGCTTATTCTAGTGTTTCTAAGCTTATCAGATCTATTTTGTGTAATTCGAGCTTATTGTTTATTTTGGCGGCTTATTCATAACTTAACCGGTTTCAATGCTTATGTGTGCTTATTCAGTTTAATAGTTGTTAATTCATTTTAATCTGCTTAAGTATTGTCCAAAGTTCTTAATGCTTATTTGATATAGTACTATAAAATTGTAAATAAGAAAGTTAACTAAATGGTGGGTTATGTCTAGCCCATTTATATATGGGTTGGGTTGGGTTGAATAAGAATACAATAGGGCGGCAACAAATATAAACCGCCAAAGTCCAAAGAGGATAAATTGCGTACGAAACCAACAACAACAGAAGACATGTAATTCGAAATCGAAATCAAAAGCAAAATACTATAAAAATGGCTGCTGCGATGGTGGGAGACTCAAACTTGGAGAAGATGCTCTCTGCTGAAATTTCTGAAATCGTTCACAAAATGTCACCATCATCATCGGCCAATAACAAGAAGGTGTTTATTTATTTATTTATGATTGATTTGTAAATTAATTAGGGTTTCTGAATCTTAATTCCTTTGCAATTAATTATTAGGGTTTTTGTTCCAGATTATTAGGGCTTCTTTGTTTCGCCTATAGAGATTGATACAGGGTTTTTGTTTTGCGTGTACGTTGGGTGTTTGATGAAAGGTCGATTTTTTTTATGTTTTTGACAAAATTACTTAATCCAAAAGCAGCATGAACTTAGTCACTGATTTATTCATATTTACAAACATACATCATATCATATATGACTTAGCCCTTAGGGGGTGTTTGTTTCCGCTTATATAGCCGACTTATAGCTTATTTGGTTTTCGGCTTATGTTTCTTAAGCTCACTTTTGTGGCTTTTTTTGAAACTTTTCGGCTTTATAAGTTTATTATGTCATAATAAGCTTATAAAAGCTTCTAAACAAGCCACAACAAGCGAGCTTATGAAAGATAAGCCGAAAACCAAATAAGCTATAAGCCGGCTATATAAACCGAAACAAACACCCCCTTGGATGCATGCATATTAGGTGTTTCTTGTTGATGATAATGCCCAACACACGACTCGGTAACTTTTACTTTGCATTAGGAACATAACCTTCCTTACCAATTAAACATTTTGCGGCTCTGAATTCTATATTAATCTGAATTTTAATCAACCGCGCGTATCACTATTTATGTTTGTTCTTCAAACGATATATACTACATGTCTACATTTTAGTTTTAATTCTTTCTTGCTTTTAATTATTTACAGTTTAATTGAGAGCCTAATTACCTATGCACTCTTTCTTTTATAGGTACCGTCTCCGTTTTATAGTGAAGACAGCAGTTCTGAGGATGAATGGGGAGAGGATGCGGAGGTGGAGGTGGAAATAAAGGAGAAGGAGGACAACTCTGCTGTTAAGAGGCTGTCAAGGTATTCTCTTGGGTATTATGACTTCAGTGACCATCAAGAGGGACGGGTAGAGAAAACCCTTTGGTATAAACTGGTAGTTACCTTTTCCTATCTCAAGTTTCTATATATTCATGATTTCTTTCCCAACTAATTTTACTTGTTCATCCCTATTTTTTTTTTCTTGTAACTAGATGGTGAAGCACAACAACATAATACCTAAAAATCGACCACCACCACCACCACCACCACCACAACCAACACCACCACCACCACCACGCCGACTGCGAGCATTTATGCGATATGCACAAGACCCGACTAGTAGTGACGATGAAGAAGAGCTTGACAAACTACTCTCTGATTGGGGGTGGACGCCAGGCGGTTTGATGAACTATGCTGCGCTATCAACTACTACTGGTACGCGCTTTTTTTTCCTTTTAATGTTCCTCCTGCATCCATACATTATATCTCACCTTCGTTGGTTTTTCTTCGTATCTGATCAAGTTTTTTTGTTTTACATGTCACCGTGACTAGAATTCAATCAAGTAATCATCAAATGAGAGAGTGCTCATTGATATACTCAGTTTGATTTAATTTTAGCTTTAACATGCATCTTTTACTTTTGCAGGAACATCTCATCCAGATATAACCGTTTGACTATGATGTCTTATTGGATTTGGATGCAGTTTGCGCCACGCACCTGAAGTACCCTTTCCTGTTCTTTTCTTTTTGAGTATGTTGTAACAAAATTGAAGCTTCAAACTTTTACTTGAATGTTACTTGTGCTTCTTACTAGTCTTGACATTGTGGATCTTTCTATGCCACCGGCCCTGTTATTAGTTAACTGCGCATTGTAAATCTGGTTGGACATCCATGACTCGGGTCAATTTCTTGAGAATTTTGTGAATTAAAGAGTCGCGAGATTTTTTCATAATCATAACGAATTTAGTTTGTGCTATAATTTTTTAGTCAAATAAAATACCCAATCTTTCTACATTAGTTTGCGAGTTAATTGCATAAATTGTCCATGTGGTTTGTCGGGTTTAACGTAATTGGTTCCTAAAAACTTTTTTTAACGAATCGTCTTCCTGTGGTTATGACCCGTATCGGGTTTGGTCCCTTGATCGATTTTTTCCTTAGTTTGACCGTTTGAAAGAATGAAATGACCAAACTACCCTTATAGGTGTTTCGTAATTGGTCTTTATGGTTTGTTAGATGTATTACAGATTTAGTCCACTTGTTATTTTTTTTAATTGTTTTTTTTAATTATTAGATATTATGCATAAATCGTCCATGTGGTTTGTCGGGTTTAACGAAATTGGTCCCAAGAAACTTTTTTTAACGGGTCCTCTTCCTGTGGTTATGACCCGTATCGGGTTTGGTCCCATGACCGAATTTTTTGTTAGTTTGACTGTTTGAAAGACGGAAATGACCAAATTACCCTCATAGGTGTTTCGTAAATGGTCTTTATGGTTTGCTAGATATTACGGATTTAGTCCATTTGTGTTTTTTTAATTATTATTTTTATATTTTTTTTCAATGTTTTTTTTCAACTTTTTGTTCAACGTTTTTTTAAACGTTTTTTTCCAACGTTTTTTATACGTTTTTATAGGTTTTTAACGTTTTTTTTTAATGTTTATTAATACTGTTTATACATTTTTTGTACGTATGTTTTCTTATACTCCGTACGACTTAACATTTATTTTTACTTAAACCGCTTGTTTAACGTTTTATATATACTTGAACTGATTTTATTTATACATTTTTTTGTGCATACGTTTTTTCTTAAACCTGCTTGTTTTAACGTTTTAGTATATAACTTATAACAGTGATTTTATTGGTATACATTTTATTGAGTGCATGTACGGTTATTGTTGGTCTTTATACTGTTTTAAGAACGTTTTTTATTATATACTGTGAATGCTCAAGTGTTAAATTTAATAGGCGGTATTTATTATTGAACGCTTTTGTAGTGATTCGTGGTTTGATATATATTTAAAGTTTTTTTACATTTTATATTTACTTGATCCGATTTTATTTATATATTTTTTTACGTTTTATTTATACTTGAACCGATTTTATTTATACATTTTTAGTGTTTTTCAAAGTTTTACACGTCTAAAAACTAAAAAAAACAGATGAAAGTGTATGAAAATGGACAAAACGTACAAAAACTTAGAAAATGTGAAAAAGGCTATAGTAGATATAATTCAAAAAACTCCACGTAAAATCAGAGGAAGAAGCAACGAAGATATAGGAACAAATATAATGTTCAATCATAAAAAATGGTAGATAAACATGAGAATTTGAAATTTCACACTCCTTCAAAGAATTTAAAATTACTCTCTTTTAGCGATTTTGTGGTATTTTAATATGTAGTGGTGAGGCAACCAAACACACATCACAAGAGATTTTAATTTCAAATGCCTCCGAATTCTCATAAATTATTTCAACCGAACTGTTAGGAATATTAAAAGTGACAATCATTATCGAGTCTTGTAATAAAAAGGTTTATATTAAATGTGTGATAGTTAGGAAAAGGTCTCGTGACTTAAATTTAGTCACGAGACACAACTATGTAAAAGCCTTGAGCTAAGAGGTCATTGTGTAATGGGTATAAATACATCATCTCATCACTTGATGAGGTAACAACTGAATAAGATTTGTTGTTCACTCCCCTCTCTTTCTCTCTCTACATGTCATTCTCTCCTCCTTCTCTCTACCTACTTTCTCTCTCTACTATCTATCTCCCTCTATAACAAACACACACTATATTGATAAAACGATCATTTATCAAGTGATACCAGAGCCAGGGTTGATTTAGTGTCGTTTAGAGATCTTATTTGAACAACTTATTCGTCAAGTTTATTCGATCAACTTATTTCTCACGTGATTTTAGCTTATTCGAGTGTTTATTTTGGTGAGTCTAGTGCTTATTCGTTCGTTTAGAGAGCTGATTCAAACTTCTTATTCTGACGTGTGATAACCGCTAACTTTTTCTGGATTTTAGTATTATAAAAATACTATAATTATATATTGGTGCCTTTTGATCTTGTCAGTTTTCTTGGAGAAAGCTGAAAAGTTGACTTCGGTTGACTTATTTTACGTGAAACGGTTACAGTTTAACCGGGTTTAGAAAGAGTCTTGAGTTTCGTAAGTGAATCACTTTTGATTCGTCTTTCCGTGTCTGTTTATGTTGTCTTTTTAATGCTTTCTGGGAAGTTTTCCCGCGTTCAGTGAAAATCGTCACGCAACGTGTACCGGCATGACAGTTAATTAGAAAACGTGTCTAATAGTCTAGGGTGAATTTAACGAACTTATTCGAGAAGTGATTTCATAATTTGAGTAACGTTCATCTAGAACGTAAATCGTTGAGGTGTGATTTAAGATCTATCAGAAAACGGGTGTTTTCGTGAAAATTGATTAAAGTCTGTAATGGTCGTGAATGTGAAATTTTGAGCAAGACTAATATGACAAGACATATTTTGAAGTCGAGAAACTTTTAAACTTGTGAGATGGGTTTCGGTTAAACTTAAACTGGCCTCGTATTTTCGAGTCCCGAGACGTTTGTAAATGTTCAACACTTAATTTAAGTGAATTTAACAATAAAGTATGGAGTGTGAATAGTCTAAGTTCATGTAAAAGTGATTTTGAACTCAATAAAAATACTAGGAAACTTCGGGTCACATTTTAGAATCACGAAAATCGAGTATTAAGACAACCCGACACAAAACAAAGACACCGAGACCTCCTAGGATACTCTGAACGAAATTTGAACCATAAAAGGGACAAAGAGGCACATTGATGTGTCGTTGTGTGTGATTAATTTTACGATTCAAGTTTTAAATTTATATTTTGTAGACTAAACCAATAACAACACTCTAACGGGCAGTGTACCTGGTCAAGATGTAACTTCGTTGATAAGTAGGGTGTTGATCACTGAGAGCGAGGTTAAATATTTTCAGTTTATTAATATATTGGTTGTCTAATCTAAGTTAATTCTAATCTATGTCAAACCTATGCTAAACCTATGTTAGTCCTAAATCTAATTAGATAAAAGGGGTTTTCAGCATGAGAGACTGACACGAGTTTGGTTGGTGTCTAAAATCAATTCAAGACACTTTAACCCACGCAAGCAAATTAACAGAAGATAAAAGAGCGGTTGAGCCAAATATAAGAGAACTGTATTAGCCATTATTAATCCGATTAGAACATTGGTTTGTTTATTTAGTGCAATGATTTCTTGTCTTGAGGTGGCATATCATTCTTAAGACTTAGGCGTTTCATCATCCTAAGACCTAGACACATTAATTCTGTCACAATTAAAGCATCCGCATAAAGCATCCTTATTAGCTGATTATAATCTATCTTAGGGATTAAAGCAATGGTGATCTTGTTAAACACTAGCTCATAGAGACTTTATCCACTTACTGCTTAATGGTTCTTTATTCACTAGTAGTCCACTTATCCAACTATCCTATGGAATCAGAACCTTATTTGTTGAATTATCTAGGTTCACCTTCTAGTCAACACAATCAATAAACCAAAGGCAATATCCAATTAACTAGTTAAGCTCGAAGTGTATCCTAGACACAAATTTAGAAGGACAATATTTGTGATCCTATGATTCTCAATGTATAAATTACTATATGGAGAGCTATCTCAGACTCTAGATTACTTGGTCCGTATCACTAGATCCAGTTAAATGATAGGTTGCATACAAAAGCACGTAAACAAGTATAAATTGATAAACATAAACAAGCATTCAACGATAAATTAAGAAATCGAGATAAACAATACCAAACATTCAGATCTTCATAATAATGGCTAATACCCAAAGGTATTAGCCTTCAAACGTCATAATGAATACAAGAGTAATTATTTAGCCAAGGTAAACTAACCGAGTTAACGAATGATACCAAAAATTGAACAATTACAAAAGTATAAGGAATTACACGTTGTCTCTTATGGAATTGATAGCTTTGCTCAACCTCTTCTACTCTTTTTCTCCTCTGAAAATCGACTTTTATGGTTTAGGTATCGAGAATATGATTTAGCACACTTAAAACTCGTTTTTGAGTTTTATATTTATAGGGTCTAGAGTCGGTGTCGATACGGCGTATCTAGTGGATTGGATACGGCGTATCGAGGGATTCTTAGAGTAGGGACCACGCTTGATATCTTCTAAAATATTCACATACTAAATCTCCCATACGGTGTATTGGTCTTCAATGGATACAACATTTTAATCTTGTTTCCTTCGTGGTATTTGGTGAGTTTAGGCACGGATACGCCATATCTTCTTGATGGATACGACGTATTGGTAGTCAGAATCATAAATCTTTAAAATATCTTCGTTTAAGCTCCAGAATGCGCGCCTTTTGTTAACTTTCACCAAGTACTCCTTAGATACTGCAATTCTTAAATATAAACGATTAAGTAACAATTCTATGCAATAATTATACAATATGGGTCAATTACATGTGATAAATGATGCTATAAAATGTAAGTTATTTGATGTCATCAAATATCCCCCCACTTGAATCCTACCCGTCCTCAAGTAGCCTTTAGAAGTTTATAAAAATGTAACCCTAAGGATATTTTCCATTTAAGCATTTATTCGATATATTACAAGTACACAACCAAACACCTCACGAAATAGAAAGATGAAAACACTCAAATCAATCAACTAATCTATGTGGTAACATGTAACTAATTCGCTCAACTAAACTAGTACGGGGATGCTATATCTTGGTATCGGAATGTTTTGGATGTATTCACTGTCATATTGCACATTTGGGTGATATACGTTTCCTTTAACAACTTCCATTCTCTATCAATTAAATCAACAACTTCCATTCTCTATCAACATCAAATCTGTTACGAAAATCATCAAAATCCTATTGGATTGACTAAACGCATATATGTGACTTTTTAAAAGGTAAGGAGGTCCTTTGAGAAAGGGGAGGCAGAAATATTTGATTGGATTATTCAATCCATTCAATCATTTACTGAGATGCTAAAGATTATTTCACGTGCTTGAAGTGTGAAGGTGTCTTAGAATCAGACTATATATCCACAATCACAGTTTCATCAAACATAGTCATCAAAACGAAATCCTAACTAATAATTTGTACACAAGGTGTTTGTGTTAATGTCTCAGTGAAATTTATTTTTATGGGATCATTAAATGGAGGCTGGTTAGGGCCTTTTTTCTTCCTAAACGTGGTT
>BQNB010065029.1:0-35091 GCA_026074375.1 Tanacetum coccineum
TTCGGATCAGCAACCTTACTTTCCGCAAACGCTACCCTAAATCCATCCAAACTTGACAATAGTGCTTATTCTAGCCTAATTCTATTCACTACTAAACCAACCCATAAAACTATTCTTAATATATTCTAATCCCATCCTTACTATTGTTGCAATGCACAAATCAACTCATCTCACCAATAATAACAAAAGTTGTAACATATTTCTTTTGTTTTCAAAAGTTCATAAACACATAAGCCATGTTCTTGAATAAATATTCAAGAACCATGATGAAATCACAAGTAAAGTGTTGGGAATTAAAGATTCCTTGATGTTGTTTGAATAAATGAAACAAGAGGGACTAAATCAACATAATGAAGATTCTATAAATAATGAAAGATTGTAGAAGATATGGTCAAAGATATGAAGATTATGATTGATAATCAAATGATTTAGTTTCCTTATAATATTAAATGTGTTGAATAGGAAGGTTTAATACTTATGGAAAGTATTAATAAGTATTAAATATGATGAGTAGGTTACAAGGTTTATTAGGAAAGCATTTAAATGTATTAATGTATAATACTTAGGAAAGTATTAAATGTGTTGTAACCTACTAGGACTCCTTGTACTATAAAAGGAGGTCCTAGGGTGTAGAGAAAAGATATCAATCTACACAAGCACATCAATCTCTACACATCCATCATACACACGTTTTATAGTTAGTTATAGCTTCAAGGTTGTAAACCCTATCACTATTAAGAGTGATCGTATTCAATATATTGAGGCTGAAAGTTTGGTTTATTGTTATTATTCTTCTTAGTATCACAACCTAGTTTCCGCATAGTTTGTGATATTCCCAATCAAAGTTTCTACTATAGTTGTCTTGGATTTATCCAATACAACTAATCCTTATATCAGCTAAGGAGTTAAGGATCTATTCATATGGGATCAACAAGTGGTATCAGAGCTGGTTGAGAAGCTTTGAATAAGAAGAACACATTTTCTACACATAAGATTTGGTTGTCGAAGAAGAGATGGCCTACAACTCAAGTTCTAATCCTAAGGTACATACTTGTTCTACTGAATGTGAGCAATCATATGCAAAACTTAAAAAATTATATGATGAACAAAGAGAACAGCTTAGTGATGCTAGTGTAGAAATAAAAGCTTATGATCAAGGTTTAAAAAAGGTAGAGGCTCAATTAGTTACTCATCAGCAAAATCAACTTTGGTATGAGCAAAAGATTAAATTTATGAAAATTGATTTAGATGATAAAACTGATGTTCTTACATACCATAAGAAACTATTAGCAGAAGCTGTAAAAGAAAAAGAAGAATTACAAGCCAAATTAGAATCATTTGAAACTTCTTCTAAAAGTCTTAATACACTGCTTAATAGTCAATTGAGTGCTAATGATAAAGCTGGTTTTGGGCATAATGGTGCAAAAGAGTCTAAAGTAAGTGAAACAATTACTAGTGTGTCTAAAGCTGAAACAAGTAATTCTGAAACTAGTAATGATAAAGTGGAAATGCCTAAAATTGAAACTGTTAGGATGAGTGAACCCATCATTGAGGAATGGGAATCTGACAGTGAAGATGATGAGATTGTGGTTAAACCTAAGGAAGTAACAAAAACAGTCAAACCTAGCTGTGAAAAGATTGAATCTATTAATGCTAGGAAAGAAACTGTTAGGCAAGCAGAAAACCCTAGGAAAAACAATAAGAGGCCTAGAGGTAATAAAAGAAACTGGAATGGTATGATGACTCATAAATTAGGTAAAAATTTTGAGTTTAACAATAAAGCTTGCTATGTATGTGGTAGTTTTGATCACCTGCACTATACCTGTAAACACAAAAGAAATCATCAAAAACAAGTTAAACCAGTGTGGAACAACTCAAAGAGGGTGAATCACCAGAACTTCGGTAGATTTTCTCACCCCAATCCAAAAAGTAACATAGTTCCACAAGCAGTACTAACTAAGTCAGGCCTAGTATCACTTAATACTGCTAAATCAGTTAGAACTGCTCAACCCAGAACAAGAATGAATGATGCTATGCAAAAACCATACTCTTATTATAAAGCATATTCATCTGTTAAAAGACCCTTTAACAAGAAAACAACAAATTACAACAGATATTTCAACAAAAGAGTTAATACTGTTAAGAGTACAAGGGTTAATACTGTTAAGGCTTCAGCTAGCTGGGTTTGGAAACCAAAACATGAAGACTTAGACCATGTTTCCAAATCAAATAGTGCATCAAAGACCTTGACAAGATATGATTATGTTGATGCACTTGGCAGGTTCAAGTCAGTTCTGGCTTGGGACTTCAAAAAACACTAACTTCCTTATTGCAGGGCAATTCATAAAAAGAGTGTGATTGTGAATTGCTATGATATGTATTTTTGTGGTTTGTGGACTAACTTTTTGCAGGAGAAGCAAATAAAAGTGTCAGATGGAATTAATAGTTGAAGTCACAAGGATTTTGTGTTTGAGTTGATTGTTTACTAGAAGCAGCAGGTTGAAGAAGAAGGACTAGTGACAAGAGGGTTGTTGTGTTGGGAGTTGATTAAAGCAACATGTATCTTGACAAAGTAAAGGTACAAAGGTTTAAAAGACACACGAATCACAGGTTGTTTGATTTACAATTACAAGATTTAGAGTTGCTGTAATTGGTGTCGAATCCATAGTGATCGTTAATGTATCTACTAGCTTTGGTGAGTCAATCCTTAGATTGGTGATGAACCCTAGTAGGCATGAATTCAAATAGGATGATTGATGTTGCTTGAATTCAAAACCAGGCTTAACAATCGCTTCAAGTGATGCTTGTTAATAATAAAACACGGTCTAATAGTATACAAAAGGCTAGGGTTTATGAAAACCTAATTCAATACTTGTTTCTCTAATCTTCCTTGATCTTCGGGTCTCTTGGTGATACAACAAATTAGGGTTAACAATAAATCCTAACTGAAGTCACATCAAATCTGTAATATATGGTGATTCTTAAAAACGAAATCCAGCTTGTTCAGGGTTAATTTGATATTCATACTAGTGGTTCAAGAACCTTAGAGGTTTAAGGTTTCGGTATATATATGGATATTTGTTATGTCCTGGATATGTTCTTCGTTAGATTTTGCTTCTGGTTCATGGAGGATTTGATTGTAAATAGTTGTTTATTCTAATCACTACCTGTTCTATGGAAGTTTGGTGTTCATTAGTTGGTTTGTGATTGTGTGTGTGATTGGTTGTTGATGCTTGCTACTGTATTCATTTACAAAGATATAGGAATAGAAAGATAGAACTTCTGCAGGTATTATGGTGATCGTGGCTTGCAGCAGGTATGTCATTGTCGCAGCAGGTATTAGCAGCACTTTGAATTTGATGATTTGGTATATTTTAGAATCTGTTGATTAAGTCTTTGAAAGTATAAGCTGTGCGTGGGGTTTTAGTATGATGAAACAGTTATTGAGTTTTGAATACTGATGTTGGAGATGAACATGGTATTTGTCATAAGCTGCTAATTAAGGTTGATGCTCGTGTGTATGGTGGTTGTTCGTTTAGGAGAAACCCTAATCTTATACACATGGAGTTGGTTGTGTGAGTAATGATGATGACGTAACAGCAAGAAGAAAACCCTAATGAATAGGGTTTATTAAACGTGAAGGTTTTAATGGAAAATATGTTCACGTATAGATAGTTATTTGATCATGTTTATAGCAGTAAAGGTTGCGTGATATATTGGAAATTGGAGAGGGATGGAAGAATGTCGTATGTTTATGAATGCGTGTGAGATTGGATATGTTTTTGGAATGAATTCACGTAGATATGTGTATACATGGAAATGTCAAAAGGTGCAACAAGCAGCAGACACAAGGTTTTTGTGTTCAGTTTATGGATAAGAAGCTCATATAGCAGGTTTGGAGAAAGCTTCTATTGTATATGGTGAAGCAGCAAAAGACACAAGAAGCAGTAAACGACACATGGTTATTTTAAGTTTTCATATTACTGATCTTTAAATGATGTCGTTGTGAAGACTCATGATGCTTTAGGGTTTCGTGACGGATGTATGGTATGTTGTTATCGTGTCAAGCAGGTTATTGGAAATAACAGCTATTAAATCGTATACAAGATTTAGGATTTTCTAAGTTGTTTTCAACCAGTTTGATTATACTACTGTAGTCACAATCACGTACAGGTTTGGAAGCATTTGTATGTCAGCTTGAATAACAAACGATGGGACTATATGTTATTTGTGTTACCCGTTTATGTTAACATGGAGGTTGTTCGATGTAAGTTACATCAGATTGGTGACAAATGTGAATTATGAGTGGCATCAGTTCTTTAGCGATAGTAACAGATGTTAGTAAAGGTTACTGATGGTGTGATTAAATCTGATGTTTATGGTGTTTGATGGGGCGACGAGAAGGTTGAAGGATTATTGCACGTAAAGGATTAAGTAGGAAGTAATACAGCAGTTAATTGGGTTCGTTACTGTATTGGGCTTAAAAGAAAATTAAGGTTGCTCGTTGAATATGGTATATTGCTTGATGGGATTTTTAATATCTATATTTATGCTGCCTAAGGAGATTTGAGCTGTCGAGTATATACCATGTATTATTAATGCTGCCAAGCGTATTGTCAATACAAGATTGTTGCTGTTAAAGAAAGCTTGGGCTTCAAGGCTTTTTCATGACACTTTCTTGTTGATCATGGTGTCGCAAAAAGTATGGGAGGAAGGAGTTTTTAAAACAAGTTAGTACTGTTCGTCTACATTTTAATACTGTCAAGGTTCTCCAAGTACTGCTCCTCACTAGTTTCAACTGCCAAAGAGAAACCATAGACCGCGTGTTCATTATTAATGAAAACTGGTAGAGTTAGTCCTGTTTGGTTTGTTCTGATTATTTGGAAGGTTTTAAGATCAAACAGGTCGAACAGGTATTGAATGTTCATTCTGATTATTTTGTTCCTCACTCCCAAACCAAACCAAACCGATCCATCTGAGAAAACAACAATAACAATGGACTTCGTAAAACCAACACCATTACGAAACACCAAACACAAAGATAACAGTCTGTAATGATCGAACATGAAATAAGCGAGATCAGTAGCAGATGCCGTCCGTACATCTCTAGGTCCAAAAGGTATGGACAAATTGATCTCAACTGCTTCTGGTGACGTCATTATTACTAATGATGGCGCTACTATTTTGAATAAAATGCAAGTCCTTCAACCTGCTGCTAAGATGCTTGTTGAGTTGTCCAAATCGCAAGATGTCATTGCCGGTGACGAGACTACTACTGTTGTCGTTAATGTTGGAGCCCTTTTGAAGCACTCTCACACTTTGCTTCGTTCAGTTCTCTTCTAGCACCTTTAGCTGTTGATTCTGTTTTGGCTGCTATGGATCCTGCAAAACCAGATTTAGTTAATCTCGGGGATGTAAAAATTGATTAAGAATATGGGTAGGACAACAAATGTGCTTATTCGTGGGTTGAATCAGTTAGTTCTTGATAAGCATAACGGAGATTTTTGCAAGGTGCTTTATGTGTGGTGAGGTGTCTAGTGAACAATAAGTTTCAGTTGCAAGAGATGTCCGAGAAAAGAAGGTTTATACTACTGAATGAAGAAACGTAGGCTTATAAGAAGAATTTAGTACTGCTCAAGGTAATATTAATGCTGCTTCATTATTTATTAATACTATTTGATTGGTTTAAGTTTGATGAGAAGCTTGGGATCAAAAGAATGGTGATGCTATGAAAGTTAATGCAAGCAAGTATTATTTAAAGCTGTCAAAGAGTATTAATATTGTTGCCACGCGTATGATTAATACAATTCGAGAAAGATTTGTAGCTGGTAATGTTGTTTTTTGGAGAAATGAATCTATACTGTTAGTGTTTGTCGATATCGATAACATAACGAAGGTTGGTCTCTTTACTTATAAAGAATCTCGGACAGACAAGAATAAAAGTGGTATGAGAATTGCAAGCACAAGGTATAGGAGAAATTTCTAAGTGATTTGGAATTCATTACAACACCACAAATGGTAAATCAATTCACACAGTTAACCGACACTAAGAATTGGCTATTCCATAGAAAAACGGCTTCAGGTAAAGGAAAAATCCAATCCGTTAGATAGCTTATAGTTTGGCTAAAAACTAAATGGTAATAGTGCACCATGTTATGGGCAATGAAGCATTGACTAGTCCAAAGAAAACGGCTTTTGGTAAAGACTTCTCAAATCCGTTGATAGTTGATAGTTTACTCAAAACTGTATCGTTATCAATTCACCATGTTTTATTATGAAGAATTGGCTATTCAGGGACAAACGGCAACCGGTAAAGAATCATCAAATCCGTTTATGGCTGGTAGTTTGCCAAAAACTATACATTTTTGTGATTCACTTCAAAGTGATGAGGATAGTTTTGAACTTATTGAATTGATGATTCTTTGTACCATTTTTCTTACCATGGTTCGTGATTTGGAGAATTAAAAAAAAACCACTCATTTGATAATGAAAAAAGTTTGGGTGAGGATGCATCCAAACAGGGGAGGATTGATGATGCAGATGCAGAGGTTACCTTCATTGATGAGACTTTAAATGATGCTAGAAACAAGAATAACAAGATTTCAAAAAGCAAGGTGGAAGATGACAAAGAAACAGCTTTATAAGTAAAGAAGTGTTTAGATACATCCTCCTGGTGATCAAGAAGCTTACATTGAAGAAACTTGATGATTAACAAGTGAATATCAAGTTTAGGGGAAGATTGTTGGGAATCTTTCATTCAAGAAACTTGATGATTAACAAGATGCATATCAAGTTTAGGGGAGGATTGTTAGGAATTAAATATTCATTGATGTTGTTTGAATAAATGAACCGAGAGGGACTAAATCAACATAATGAAGATTCTACAAATAATGAAAGATTGTAGAAGATATGGTCAAAGATATGAAGATTATGATTGATAATCAAATGATTTAGTTTCCTTATAATATTAAATGTGTTGAATATGAAGGTTTAATACTTATCGAAAGTATTAATAAGTATTAAATATGATGAGTAGGTTACAAGGTTTATTAGGAAAGCATTTAAATGTATTAATGTATAATACTTAGGAAAGTATTAAATGTGTTGTAACCTACTAGGACTCCTTGTACTATAAAAAGAGGACCTAGGGTGTAGAGAAAAGATATCACTCTCTCAAACACATCTATCTCTACACAATCATCATACACACGTTTTTCTTATAGTTAGTTATAGCTTCAAGGTTGTAAACCCTATCACTATTAAGAGTGATCGTATTCAATATATTGAGGTTGAAAGTTTGGTTTATTGTTATTATTCTTCTTAGTATCACAACCTAGTTTCCACATAGTTTGTGATATTCTCAATCAAAGTTTCTACTATAGTTGTCTTGGATTTATCCAATACAACTAATCCTTATATCAGCTAAGGAGTTAAAGATCTTTTCAGACGGGATCAACAAGAAGTGATATTCACTCACCGACGATCTCCAATCATGACTGTTCTTAAATCGTGCCCTAAACACAATATGGTCGCCTATTTAGAGAAAACTAATGGAAATGCAGAGTTTCATGAGATTATTGACTTTCTTGCGCGAAGCTCCATTCACAATGCTCTCACTGTAAGTCCAGTAGTCTCTACTACATTTGTTGAACAGTTTTGGATGTCTGCTAAATCCAAAATAATCAACAATGTTAGGTATATTACTGCCAAAGTAGCTGGCAAGCCTGTGTCTATCTCTGAAGCATCAATAAGAAGTGATCTTCTTTTTGATGATGCCGATGGGATAGATTCTCTACCAAATCAGGTTATATTTGATGCTATACAACTCATGAGGTATGAGGGGGACTTAACTGTTTTAACATTTAACAAAGCTCTATTTTCACCCCAATGGAGATTTCTTTTTCATACAATGAATCATTTTATTAGTTCAAAAAGCACCTCTTGGGATCAAATTCCCACTAATATTGCTACTGCTGTAATTTGCTTAACCACAAATCAGAAATATAATTTTTCTAAATTAATTTTTGATGGTATGCTTAGACACTTAGATGCAAAGAAAAAGTTTGTTACGTATCCACGTTTTATTTTAGTCTTTTTGGATACACAGCTAAAAAGTGTGCCCGTTCCTTTAGACCATTTTCCTATTAATGCTTTGACAAGTAAAGTTTTCTCCTTTATGGTTAAAAAGGGTAAACATTTTTTAGGGAAAGTCACACCTCTGGCTTCTAACATGTCGGTTCAACCAACAGAGGATGAGGGTGAACAATCAGAAAAACCATCTGAACCACAACTTACACCCTCTCCTCCTCACCCAAGTGAAGTTCATGTTGAGCGTCAATCTGACCCATCCCCTAGACCTTCACCTACTACTCATATTCCTGATTCCATTCCAGAGAGTTTTGGTGGGAATCATGGAGGTCAGTCATCCAGTGATAAATCCCTTTCAGGGAATGAGGGTGACATGACACTCCAAAGTATGTATGATATTTGTATCTCCTTGTATAAACAGGTTACAGATCAAGCCAAGGAAATTAAACACTTGAAGGCACAAATCAAGAAGCTTAAGAAGAAAGCCAAACTTGTTATCACACACCACAGAGCTTGGATGAAGAGTGTCTCCATGAAGCAAAGATTGGCAGGAAAGACATCCTTAAAGACACAGTGGATGCAAAAGGAGTCTGTATCCAAACAGGGGAGGAAACCTGCCAAAGCTGAACCTTTAGTCCATAAAGATCCATTATTTAATGAGCTTGTTGATGATACGTTGGATTACATGGATACTAAGAATGCTCAAGATGTGGGGAGGATAAGAAATGTAGTGTATGAAGAGGAAAAGAGTGCTGAAGATGCCGTTAGTACTGAAGATGCAGTTAGTACTAAAGATGTAGTTAGTACTGACAAGGAAAAGGTTAGTACTGACAGATCAAAAGATAGTACCGACAAGGAAAAAGATAGTACCGACAAGGAAAAAGATAGTACCGATAGACCAGATGAAGGTACTAAAGGAAGAAGTGCTACTCCAACAACTCTAACACCTACTCCTACAACTTTTGGAGATGATGAAACCATTGCTCAAGTTCTTCTCAATATGAGCCAAGCCAAAGCAGTTTCAAGAGAAAAGGAGAAAAGAGTAGAGCTTAAGGATGTTGAGAAGACTGAGAGACCTAGGCCTACTTCAACCAGATCATTATTGACATTAAAGCCTCTTCCAAAGATTGATCCAAAAGATAAAGGGAAAAAGAAAATTGAAGAGGGAAATGAGTCTGATACTGAATCTGAAAAGAAATTTAAGCAACTTGCTAGGGATGAAGAGATGGCTAGAAAGGTACAAAAGGGTTGGGAAACAGAAGAAGAAAGGAAAAGATTAGCTAAAGAAGAAGCTACAAATGCTGCTCTTATACAAGACTTTGATGACATCAAAGCAAGAATGGAAGCTGATAGACTTCTAGCATTAAGGCTTCAAGAAGAAGAGAGATAGCAGTTCACTGTAGAAGAGAGAGCAAAATTCCTTCATGATACAATTGCAGCTTAAAGAAGGTTTCTTGCCGAACAAAGAGCTATTGCAATAAGGAATAGACCTCCTACAAGAACTCAGCTTAGGAATCAGATGATGACTTATTTGAAACATGTTGGAAACAAGAAATACTCAGACCTGAAGAATAAAACTTTTTAAGAAATACAAGCTTTATATGAGAAAGTGAAAAGGTTTGATGAAAGTTTCACTGATGTTGGTTCCACTGAGGATGAAAGAAAGATTAAGGAGATGAATGAATGAGCAAAAGATCTTGAACATAAGAGATTAAAGAAGAAGGTTGCTAAAGAAACTCTAAAGAAAGAAGACACAACAAAGGTACCTGCTAAGGTAGATGTGACAGAGCATGGTATAAAGAAAAGGAAGGGTGGTCACATCAAGATGATTGTAAGGAAAAGGAAAAGACCACAATCATATGTTGATATTAATGATGAGCATAGGGAATGCCTAAAGATTGTTACATTTGAAGGTACCATAGATAGTGAAATAATGGAGAGAAAATCTGTCATTGCTAGGTTGAACAAGGTATCATCACCAGATGGAGACTATCTTGTTATCTACAGAGCCAATGGGAACTTCAGAGCATTCAACTGTCTATTGGAGGTACTACATATATTTGATAGACAAGATTTATTTCACTTGTATGACTTGGTGATGGAGCAGTACTCAGAAATTACACTAGAAGGAATTGAGTTGATTCTTTGGGGAGATTTGAAGATAATGATGGAATCCTCAACTGAAGAAAATGATCAAAGTGATTTCTGGAATGATCAACAAGATTGGGAGATTGTTACTTGGAGATTGTATGAAGCTTGTGGAGTTTACATACTAGAACTTAAAGATGGGACAGTCATCCATATGTTAGTTGAAAGAAGGTATCCTCTTTCCAAGGATTTATTGCAAAGAATGCTTGATCTTGGATTGGAGGTTGAAAGAGAAAGTACTGCTGCCCTAGATTTGATCAGATTTATTAAGCAACAGATTGGTGAAGAGTGATGTTGTGAATGGAGATGAGAAGGGTTTGAGTGTTGGCTAACCACCATACAACAAATGGTCATCAGTTCACCATGCTTAATAGGCATAAGAACTGGCTAGTCCATAAGCAAACGGCTTGTGGTAAAGACTTCTCAAATCCGTTTATGGTTGACAATTTACCAAAAATTGTAGGGTTTTCAACTCACCTTGCTTCATGGTGAAGAGTTGGCTAGTCCAAGATCAAACAGTTCTTGGTAAAGACTACTCAAATCTGTTGATAGCTGATAGTTTGCTAAAAACTATATGGTTTATCAATGCACCATGTTATGGCAATGAAGCATTGGCTAGTCCAAAAGCAAACGGTATTTGGTAAAGACAAATCAATTCCGTTGATGGTTGACAGTTTACCAAAAACTGTATGGTAATTAACTCACCATATTTTTGAAATAAAGAGTTAACTATCCCAGAGCAAACGGCTACTGGTAAAGGAACATCAAATCCGTTTATGGCTGGTAGTTTGCCAAAAACTACAAAGCCAACTTAGTTGGATTGTTGCTGAAAAGATGTTGCATTTATGAGTGGTGACTGGTACAAGAGATATTTAATTCAGGTAGATTGTTTTGTAATATCAAATAGGGGAAGATTGTTGGGATTTCAGATTTGATGATTACAAAATAAATATAAGAATGAAACAAGATGGAAACAAGAAGGACCAAAGTCATCATTGTAGAAGTCTTCAAAAGATAAGAATTAGAAGATTCTCTCAGATTTGGTCAAAGATAAAGATAATATTTAATTGATTTTCTTATTAATTATCTTTATTAGTTTCCATGTAAACCTTGACCCCTTATACTATAAAAGGAGGTCTAAGGTATGTAGTTTACATATCAATCCAGAGAATAGAATAGCAGACTTCTCAATGAGAGTCTAGCAAAAGCGTGTGTGTGTACACGTTTAGTAGTAGTAGTAGTTAGTATATGAGATAGTGATTGTAGTGTCATTTATTCTGATCAAATATAATGAAGGCTTCAATGTTTATTAGTTAAACCTTGTTGAATAGCATTATTGCTCTTATTATTCCACTGCGTATTAATGTTATTCGTAAAACTAATCCTAGATGGGCTAAACAATTTTCAACACCTTGTCTGATTAGCTGATGTAGTACCCACATTCCTGTTACCCTATGTGCTTGTAGCATTTCTCTTAGATCCCATACGAGCAAAACTCTTACTCTGTCTCCCCTGCACTTGTTGAACTGTAACTCTTCCATCCTAAATGGTAGCATGGTTTCTTGGGTTGGAAGATGTCCTAAGTTGGTTGTTGGTTGTAGGATAACATGAGGCAATAGTTGTGCTTAGAAATGCCATTTCTTTGTTTAAACTAGCAATTGGGTCATCACCAGGTAGAAATTATGGAACAGCAAGACTAGAGTCTAGCTGGGGAAACTCAGCTTGTGATTGTTGTGAAATTGCTAGAGCTTGGTATGCACGTTGAGGAACTAATAGTGTTGAATGACTGATAGGAGCCTAATATTGTTGTTGATGATGAGGTACTTCATAAGATTATGAATATGGTTAAGAAGAGTAGAATTATTAAGCAACTGGTGAAAGCTATTGTTGATAATGAGAAGGATTGTACTGTGATTGATGGGTGTTTTGATATGAAGGTATGTGATGATAGTTAGCAACTAAGGCAAGTAGATTTTGAAAACTTTCACGCATCAAGTGGACTTCAATAGCATGGACCTTATGTTGACTAAGATATGCATAAAGCTGATCATAGTTGGACGTATGTATATTCTTTGCTAACTTTACATCAGTCACAAACTTGCTCCACTCGGGTTGAAGGCTGTTCAGAAACTTAGTATTCACTTGGACCTGCAGCATTGTCATTCCAATTATGTGCATATCCTTGATGAGCTGAGCAAACCTCAAGTAATACTCGTGAATTTATTCACCCTTTGCTAAAGTAAACCTATCAAACTCATTGTACAGCTTGCACTCACGTTCTTGCTGTGAAAGTTCAGTTCCTTTCATGACTAACTTAACTCGAACCCAGATTTCTGTCTTAGTTCTAGTGATGCCATCCACTTCAATTGTTCCATAGACAATTAGTCCATTGAGAACTGAGTCAAGAATCATTCTACCATGCTCTTTTACTTTAATGGAAAGTATCATACGACCCTGCCAAGAGTTGTACATACTCTTGTCAAGCATAGGAGGACGGTTATCAGCCCCGGCTATAATTGCGTTATCTGCCAATGTAGTCATTTTGACATGATTGTTGTGTGAAATGATATTAAAGATCGTTTCAGTGATTAATGAGAATTGTTTTAAATTGATGTTGTTTTAAGTGTTCTTGATTTATGTTTTTGTTATTGTTTAAGTGTTTGTTACTCGTTTTAATTTGATTCGGATCAAATGTCTGGATTATCAATCAAAATGCTGGAAGAACAGTGACTAAATCACGAGATTTTTTGAGATAAATCGATGAAAGATTGAGCTCAAACCGCTGATGTTAATCTGTCAAACTGCTAGAAAATTGATGCTAAACCACTAGAAGATTAATGCCAAACCGTTGGATGAACGTAGATAAAACCGCTAGAAGAAATTATGCCAAACCACTATAACAAATCTATCAAACCATGAATTGAATAATTGGCAAACCGCTAGTATAACCTGTTAAACCGCTAGTATTACTTTGCTCAAACTGCTAATAAGAATGAAGCTGTTAGGAATTGAGAAAAGACTCTGTCACTTCTAAAATAGTATATTGTAACTCGTAGTAAATCATTCGGTTACGTGTAAGCTAACCGGGCCAAGCCCATGGCACATAAGCCCATGGCCGACCATGGTAAGGTACTATATAAGATATCTCCATCCCATAAAGAGGGTGTTGGTCATTTCTAAGAACAAACATCTTATGTTGTTCTCTTTTTCTCTCTCTACAAGTGTTAACCATCCTTTCTCTCTCTAGTTCTTTCTTAGAAACTCATATAGGTCTTGATTTGTGATATCATCAATTGGTATCAGTCTCCATGGGGTGATTGTATGAGTTTGTGTGCATTTTTTAGAATAAAAAACCATAGTTTTTATAACCTTTTTGTTAGTTCGTACGTCTTTTCTTAAAATCTAAAATTTTGTGTTTAAAAACCTTATAGTTTTTGTTTTTAATATGTATCTAGCTTAGATGTAGTTAGTTACACAAAAGGTTTGAATCAAAAACGTCAAAAGTGTGTTTTTAAGTGATTTAAAAGTTGGTTTTCCAGAAAAGTTTGCATACTGCAGTTTGTGTTTGAACACTGAGGTTTGTGTTTGAACACTAAGGTTTATGTTTTGAATACTGCGGTTTGTGTATTTGTAGTCACTGCGGTTTGTGCAAATTAGTCACTACGTATTGTGCAAATTAGTCACCACGGTTTATGTATTTCATCACACTGCGGTTTATTACATACAGGTGTTACATTCTTTTGCGGTTTATTACATTTTAAGGAAATGAAATTCTGCCAAAAAACTTTCCACTGCGGTTTGTGCAATTCCATTGCGGTTTGTGTTTACTACTACACTATGGTTTGTGCAATTCCACTACGGTTTGTGTTTACTTCTACATTGTGGTTTGTGTAATTCCACTGCTGTTTGTGTTTACTACTACACTGCGGTTTGTGCAAGTTCATTGAGGTTTGTGTTTAGTACTTTACTGCGGTTTGTGACATACAGGGTTTAACACTTCACTGTGGTTTATTACATATTAAGGAAATAAAATTCTGCCAAAATTTCCATTCCACTGCTGTTTGTGAAATTTCACTGCGATTTGTGACATTGCGGTTTGTGACATTTCAAGAAAAAGTTAATTTTAACAGTTTATCTTAGATTAATAAAATCCCGTGATGTATTCACTTATTTTCCCGGTTTAATCAAGATTAGTAAAAACTCGTAAATTAACAAGGACTAAATCACTTTAACATAATTCTTATCAATCATTGAATCGATCAAATATTTTCAATTTACATATCAAGTAATTCAAAATGAGTTTATCACTAGTAGAAAATGCCATTGTTGTCGGGGAACCGTCCCCCTATGCTCAATAAGACTAATTATAGTTCATGGGCAAGTCGTATGTTGTTGTACATCAAAGGCAAGGAACATGGCAAGTTACTTGTTGATTCAGTTCTCAACGGACCTTTCCAATACGCAACAATTATAGAACCTGGAAATGAAACTACTCCAGCAACAATCAGACCATGAACATACACTGATCTTACAGATGAAGAGAAGATTCGTGAATCAGTTGATATCAAGGCAACAAAAATTGTTTTGCAAGGTTTACCTCAAGACATTTACAATTTGGGTAATCATAATAAAGATGCAAAGCAGATTTGGGATAGAGTTATCACTGCAAGAGCGAGAGTCCAAGTTGTATGATGATTTTGACACATTCACTTCTATGCCTGGAGAATCCATTCATTCGTATTACATGCAATTTTCCCAGTTGATCAATGACATGCATATGATTGGAATGACAATGAAACCACACCAAGTCAACACAAAGTTTGTCAATCATCTTCAACCTGAATGGAGCAAATTTGTCACGGATGTCAAGTTAGCAAAAGACATGCATACCACTAACTTTGATCACTTGTATGCACATATAAGGCAACATAAAGCTCATGCAAATGAAGTTCGTCTACAAAAACAAAGGTATACGGATCAGATAGCCTTGGTTGCTAATTCTCCATCCTGTTTAAACCCGACTCAATATTATCCACAGCTGACATCTGCTACTTAACAATACTATTTATCTCATGCAATATAACATTCTTATGATGCACCAATAGTCCAACAATCATAGTATCAGCCACAAGTTGTTAATCACTCTCCAGTGGTTTAGCAACAACCATAGCAAGCACATACTTTGCAACAATCCTATCAAGCACCTGCTATTCATCAACCATTGCAACCATCTTTCCTAGAGTTGGATTCAGGACTTGTTGTTCCATCTTTTAACCTGTCTGATGATCCTATAACCAGTTTGAATAGGGCAATGGCGTTTCTAAGCACAACATTTGCTTCTTGTTTCCCCCCAAACAAATAATTAGCAGAGAACCTTGTTTAATCCTAGAAACCAAGCAACTATTCAAGATGGAAGAGTCACCATTCAGTCAATTCATAGGAGACAGACACAAGGGTATACTAACAGTAGGGCATGAAGTAATGTTACAAATCAGGGTGTTAACAAGCAAGGGGCTCCAGGTCAAGCAAGGGTGGTTAAGTGTTAAAACTGTTAAGAGGAAGGCCATTTTGCTAGACAGTGTACCAAACCAAAAAGACCCAAAATTTTGGCATGGTTTAAGGAAAAGATGTTCCTGACAGAAGCTTTGGAATCAGGAGCTTATTTGGATCCAGAACAGTTGGCCTTCTTAGCAGATAATGGAGATATAGTAATTCCAGCTTAAGCATCTTAGGAAATCCTAACTCCAGCAACATTTCAAACTAATGATCTTGACGCTTTTGATTCTAATTATGATGATGTACCATCGGCTAAGGCAGTTCTCATGGACAATCTTTCTTCCTATGACTCAGATGTTCTTTCAGAGGTACCATTTCATGACACACACAGAGAAAATGATATGAGTTATCAAAGTGTGCAAGAACACAGTGTTCTGAACAACCATCTTTTGATAATGACACAGAAATTGACATAACAAGCGATAGTAATATCATTTCTTATGAACAATATTTGTAAGTAACTAAAAATCCGATTGTTTAAAATACTAGCTCGTCTACAAAACAAGATGAACTATTAATGTTGTCATTGAAGAAAAGTTGAGCTAAGTTGCAAAATGTAATAAGGTGCATCAAGAAAATCTAATTGTAAATGATACCTTAACTGCCGAGCTTGAAAGATATAAAGAACAAGTAAAAATCATTGAACAAAGACAAAAGTTTGATTTAAATGATAGAGAAAAGTATATTGATGGTCAATTACGAAAGGTTATTATTGAGAGAAATGCAAAGGTTGCGGATTTTGAAAAACAAATACCCTTATTAAAACTGCAACTCAATGCAACGGTTGAAAGTCAGAAGACTTTATCAACAACTACTGAATGTTTAAAAAGGAGTCTATGTAAAAGGAAGATAAATATTTAGATGAAGTCATTGATTTACAAAAGAAAAACAAAGCTTTAGACAATGTGGTTTACGAAACGGGCCAGTCAACGCAAACGATGCATATGTTAACAAAACCTCAAGCTTTTTATGATGAAAATCACAAAATAACACTTGGTTATCAAAATCCTTTTTATCTTTCTCAAGCTCAAAGAAAAGTACATGCTTTGTATTATGGCCATACTATTGTTAAGACACATGATGCTTTGTATGTAACTGATACTGAGGAAACCTTAGAATTAGTTAAAGAGAGTAGGTTAAAAATGCTAGCTAAACAAAATGATCCAAGCTTAAAAGAAAATAAAGTTAATATTTCCCCCGTTGATTATGTGGCTTTAAATAAACTATCTGAGCGTTTTCTTAAGCATTTTGTGCCTCAAAAACAACTGTCTGTAGAACAAGCATATTGGTTACCTATTTTAAAACCCGTTTCTAAAAACCCACCCGTTCCATCCGAGCCAGTTTTAAAGAAAGAAATTCCTTGTGAACTTCCATCAATCAGTTTGATAAAAGATAGTTTTCACAAAATGAAAGAGCATGTTAATAAGTTTGATGAAACTATAATTTTTCATACCAAAATAACTAGCAATAGAATAGGATCTTGGGGGTTGAACATATAAAAGGGGCTTTTGAAAAAGATGTCAAACATTTTGCTTAAACTTTGAAAGAATATTTTCAGTTATTTGAACACGGTCTTTACAAAGAACTAAAAGACATGAAAGGTGTTTTTAATCGAATGGAAACCAAGGTTGCCAAATGTTCTGTAGATAAGAAGTATTTTGAGATTGAGAAAAAGGAATTAAGCCTTGATAATGATCGTCTCTTAGAGCATATTATGTCAAGATGTAACGAATATTGTAATGCATGTTAATGATCATTCTGATAATGTGTTACCTGTGAATCATAACTCTCTTGAACATGATAATTCTGCATTAGAACTGCTGAAGCATGAAAATGATCATTTAATAAAGCTTCTTATATCTCAAGATCTTGTGCATACTGTTGTTAATTCTTTAGCTACCATTAATGATTATAAAAGCATGCAACAGAGTTTCATGGATGAATACAAGGAGACTTTAGTGCTTAAGGTTGAGCTTGCTAAAATGATTGACATGATTAAAAAGGCCGTTTACAATGAACTTTCAAAACGATGTTCATGACTTGAAAATCAATGTGTTTGTATTGAAATTAAATTGCTACAAAACAAAGAAAGTTCTCAAAATAACAAACCATCTCATTATCAAGTTACTCCTGAATTTAAGGAATTTTTCATAATAAATGAGTTCCAAGCTTAGTTAAAAGCAAAGAATGTCTCGATTGAGAAGCTAAAGGAACACATTACGAATATTAAAGGAAAGACTATGGTTGAAAGTGTTCAGAAGGTGCATAATTCGAATGTGGTTACTTCAAAAGTGTATAAATTAGATTTGAAACCCCTTTCCCCTCTAGTAAAGCGTAATAGGAATGCACATGTAGACTATCTAAAACACACACAAGAAAATGCTGATATACTTCGTGAAATTGTCAAACACGCTAGAGAAATAAGGCCATTAGATAGTGACCTAGACTCTTCTTGTAAGTTTGTTACATGGATTTAGGAATTGCTTGTTTATGTTAGTGTTATCCTATAAACTTAACCCATATCACACCAATAAGCAATAAGCTAGAAAAGAGATAAGAGAAAGATGAAAAATGGAGAGAGAAAGTAGAGAAAGAAACAAGAGAGAAATATTAGATTAGAGAGAAGATTGGTGAGTTACAAATGAAAGCAAATGCAACCAACACCCTCTCCATATGTGGAGAGGGTCCTATTTATACCCCTAGCCAACATTGTAGAGCGTATTTATGGGCATTTTACTAATAGTTAGGGGCATGGGTTAAATTGGTCTTTGAGACCTGAAAACATTGACAATATTAGAATACATCCAAGCCCGTTACCCTCGACTAGCCTATTACTTAACAAGACTAATTGCGACTAATAGGACCGATAACATTTGTGTTATGATTATGTATGCCTTTGATGTCACACCATATTTGTAATACTTCTACCCTTTTGGGTCGGGACGTTACAGAAGGACTTGATCTTCTATGTTGACGTTCTTGTACGATCGAAAACATTCTTGTAGGAGGTTGTCTTGTTTTATCATTGTCTCCCCTGATGTTGAAGATATGACTTTTGACGTTTATGCTTTTCCTTGTTTATCTTCGGTCTTAGTCTTTGCTTGTTTGTAATGGCTTTGTTCATTCACGCTTTGTGATCTTGATCTTGAGCCTTTATCTTTTGACTTTGAGTTCTTGAGATCTTTATCTTGAATCATCTCCTTGACTTGAATCATCTTGATTTGACTTTCTTGATCAACTTGTGCTCTTGACCGACATACTCATACTTGTTGCATTCTTGTTTGAATTATATTATCATAAGGCTAACAGTCTCCCCAAAATACGGTTCTTGATTTGACTTTGAAGATCTTTGAGGAAGTTTAGTATCAACAATCTTGATGCTGAATGATTGACTTTGAAAGCTTGAGTATGAGTATGTGGTAATGAATCCGACTTCGCTGGTACATGGTTGCAACACCGACGATTGAATCTGCATTTAAAAGGTTAGTGATAAACAACAAATATGGACGAAAGTATCTTTGTTACTTCATCGAATACGGTTGCAATAACCACGGTTCCCCATTAATCAGTATAAATACTACTTGTGATCAGATATAATTCGTATGAATCTTCTTGATAGGGTTTCATAGCTGTACTAGCTGTTCTCGTTACCGGAGTATCTAAAAGTATATAACACGGTAAGAGTGAATTAGATAGTTACTATCTTTCTAATTAAGTCATCAATTCATATACTGGAACAAGTTTGATTCATATAGAATCGTGCAAGTCACCTACCATGAACATGTTTGATATTGGCTCAAGCAGGATTTCCATCTTCACGGTGAATACTTAAGTATCACTTGGATGTTCTGGCAAGATCTCAAGGATAATGCATAGGACTCTTTGTTACAACTTATGAAATTTATGGGGTTCAACAAGTGTATTTTTGACATTGTGCCCTAATGAGATTTATAATTTGATCTCTTCTAGGCTCTAGACTCGATTTGTGCACTTTGGTTTTTGTAATCGGAGGCTGGAGCAGACTGCCACCTATTCAATATCAACAATCTTAGAGTGAGATGTCAATAGATAACGTGTGTATCTTCGTGACAAGTGAGACAAGTTTCTTTTGAGAGAAACTCAAATGGCTAGGAAGGGTTGTGCATTGCATCACTGGGTCCATGACGGCTTTCTTCAATATCAACAATCATTATTGTGATTTTGATAGATTATGTATTGACCCGGTTTCTGCTTAAGTTGTGTGGAGGGCTGCTTTGTTTTCACCCTTTATCCATACTTTTATTTTTCATTCTTCAACCCCTTCAATGCTTACCAAGACGTCATTACTAACACCTTATTGTGATTGTTCCAGTGTTAGCTCAATCTTAGTCGGCATTATTCCTTTATACTCATTCTTCCCCAATTATACCTAAGGACTGTTATTTCTAACTATGGATTGTCCTTGGGTAGATCCCTCTGGTTCTGGTTGGATCATAGGACTTATACCTAACCTTAACCACCTTATGACTTCATCAACGTCGTGAGATTAATTGGTTGTTGGGTATAGAGATCGAACCATAAAAACCTTTTTCTGACATTTTGAAATACCCCCCCTACACATGTGCACCGAGATTCGAAATTGTTTTGCACATGAAGGAAAGAGTTGCACTTAGAGTCTTAAAGATCACATTCTTCTATATCACATGATAATCACATTTTCTCCCCTTATTTTAAATAATAAAACATTTAGTATTTGAAATAGCAATTGATTAAAATTTATGACATGAAAAATTTCATGGGGAGAAAAATTATACCACGATATTGCATGAATTCATTTTCCTGATAGCTCCCCTTCAACAGTATATGTGGGATACCGATATTTATTAAAATTTAACATTGGAATGAAAAATTAATATCACACCACAAAATGTTGAAGACGGAGTGAGATGCCTTAGTGAATAATGTATATTATTATTTGACATTATAATTTCCACATTTTAATTTCCATCGGAATGTGTTTGGCGATAATAAAATTGTCATTTATGAGATGTCTACCTAATTCATTAATAACGCTTTGGTTTAATAGCTTCTCAGAAAATTGATCCACTTTAAAATGTCATTGTAAGTACCAACTTTTTCAAACTTATTTGAGGAAGGGAGTGTTGAACACATAATTTTAACAAATATCACTTATTATGAAAAGTTATCACAAATTATATTATGAACAATTTGACATGAAAAGTTCTTTTTGAAAAATTGTGTTCAACGGTTTTTAAAAAACACATGATAGAAGACTTTTCTTCTATTTAAAGAGTAAGCGCACTGAAACGTACACTTCCCTTTTACATTCGGGTCCGAGTTATGCACTGATGTGTACAAAAGTCATAGAGAAAAATTTAGAAATGACATGTTTTGAAAGCATTTCAAACTCATGCTCAAACTTCATTTACACGCCCGTGTCGATGTTAATCAACATTTCTGGATACGTAAATGTTATCGATTCCAAGAGACATGTCGAGAAGATTCTTTTTGGTATTTTTTGAAATTTTCTGATTTTATATTTGTTTTTCTAGATTTTATACTTTTGTATTTTCTTTTTGTTGATTTTATATTTTTGTATTTTTCTTTGTTTCAAAAATATTTATAAATCAAAATAAAGAGGAAAATAAAAAATATTTACAAGTCGAAGTTTCCATCAGCAGAGACAGTTGTTGCTAGAGTTGAAGTAGATGAAGTTGAATCAGGTTGTTTTTGACGTTTATCAGATGCATCAGCAGTAGTAACAGCGGAAGACTTTGAAACAACTTGATTTTCTCTATTAAAATATTCGTCGAATGAAGAACCGAATAGACTTTCCAACTTTATCATTGACATCATGACTATCAATCTGATTTAGGAACTTTTGTTGACGTTGTGGACCGAGGTTTGAACCATTTTGTTCAAACATCATTTGACTTTAAGGATCGAGGCTTGAACTGATGTGTTTAAACGTCATAACAATTTCATCATTTGTGAATCCACTATGACACTGGTTTTTGAGATATCAGCTTTTTCAGCAACCACACTTTAAGATTTTCCTTGTTGACATTACATAAGGTACCTGCACTTAAATCAAGACTTTGTTCCTTCTGAACATTGATTGATGTACCTGCACTTACATCCAGCGTTTGTTTTCATTCACGAATATTAGGGATATCTACATTTGAACCATGTGGGGGTTCACTGTCAACCTTGCTTGTGCAAGAGTCGAATAACTTTCCTGTAGGAATCCACCTAAGACCAACATATTTGAAAATTCTACCCGTGGGTTTCCATCTAAGATCATATCTAGGAGATGTTTTCTCATTCACAGCGGAAGTCTTATTAGAAGAAAACCTATGTCTTGTAAAGATCTGCCTACCAGGTTTCTGAGTATGACTTTTTTGATCTGCGTTGGTCTTATGGGATTGAATCTTTACATATGAATTCACTTCCGTCAGGAGTTTTGTTATACAAGCATCATGATTTGAACTAAAGACACACTTATGACAAGTCGAGCAAACAAAGTGTTTGGAATCTGAAAAAGAACTAGAATTCTTAGAGTGATCTGCTTTAGGCACAACCGTTATCATTATGCAACTACTCTTAGATACAGGCGAACTCCTAGATGTTTAATTGTTGCTCCTAGGTTTTGGTTTGCTACCTTTAGTAGTGTTTTGTAGACTAGCAGTATGCATCACACTATATTTTGAATTCCTATTTTGTTAGCCTCAAAATATTGAGTCGAACAAGGAAGTTCGTTCATTATATTAGGTCTCGGTCACTTAATTAATTATACGTTGTAATAGGCTAGAAGGGTAAACGGGCTCATAAATGTAAGCTAATATTGTATGTGTATCGGGCTAAAGCCCAAGTCAATCCCGAGCCCGGCCCAAGTAAAAGCCCACACGCCCCATGTAGTTGTGTAGGGTATATATACCATTTTCCTCTATGGAAAATGGTGTTGATTCTCATTTGTTATTTTTCACATTTGCTTGAATTCAACCAACTCTATTTTTCTCTCTACATTTCTCTCTAAACTTCTCTCTAAATTTCTTCCATTTTATTTCATCTTATTTTTCTTGTTTCAATAATGAAGTGAAAGTGATATTTGGTTACGACATTTGGTATCAATCGCCACGGGTGGGTTTAGTGATTTGTGGTTGTTTAAGCTTATTCGGATAACTTATCTCTAGTTTTTTTGTAATCGTTATATTGCAATAGAGTCATTTTTGTTTGTTTTGTTTTCTTCATGTCAAGTATTTTTGTTTGTTTTGTTATATTGCAATAGAGTCACTTGTTTCCTTATAGCAAACAGGATCAACATTCATGGTGTTTCCTTATATCCAACAAAATCATTTTTTTATAAAGAAGAATAAAATCATTTCAATTTTTTTCTTTTACGTTTTTTTTTCTTTCTTCTTCTTCAGTTTGATTTTTTTTCTCTTTATTATCTTTGTGTCTCTAAAACGTAGCTTATTCTTTAGCTTATTTTCGAGAATATTTTAATCCTAAAACTCTTGTATCAGCCGAACTAGAAAGAAGTCATCCGCCGAACGAGTACAAATTAGTGTGCACCGAACGAGTAACAATAACAAAGAGCCGAACAAAGAGCCGAACGAGTGGACTTTTGTAGAGCCGAACGAGTTCTTGACTAGTGTGCACCGAACGAGTGTCATTTTATAAGAGCCGAACGAGTACTTTACTTGTCCACCGAACGAGTTCTCGACAAGAGTGAGCCGAACGAGTGTAATTTCATAAGAGCCGAACGAGTGTAATTTTATAAGAGCCGAACGAGTGAAAGCACTTAGGACCGATCGAGCAACACCACTTGAGAACCGAACTAGTAAAGCTAGTAGAAACCAAACGAGAACAACAACTTAAACGTTTTAATAAATTTTTCGGTTTTTCGGTTTCGAGTGACGTTAAACGACGGGACTTACGACTTATATCATCGTGCTCGTGTCATCGTTTCGATCAACGTGGTATATTCGGCTTTCACCAACGATAACCGATCGAGTTCGAATGATCAAATTTTCAATCGTTACATCTTTATAACTTTAAAAACAAAGAAGACGTAAAAAGTGGAGGGAAAATGTTGATATTAATTAAACTTATTTACATTTTGTCACATTCAGCCCCTGGACTCTAATCCAAATTCACCTTAGTCCTTTGTTTGTTTAATTTCCCTCAAAGTTACAACTGCATTACACCGTTGGTCCTTATTGGTTAATATTTCAACAATAGTCCTCCAAAGTTCAACGTTTGTGCATCGTTCATCGTTTTAGCTCACAAATAGTTAACAAAAGATCAAGTTCTTCAACAACAACAACGATTTCACCAACAATAATTCTATTTTTATGGTTTTTCTTGATTTAGTAAAATCCCGTGAAATACTCTTGTATTTTCTCGGTTTAGTCAAGACTTGTAAAATCCCGTAAAATAGTTTTCCACAACAACAACAATCACTTTACCTGCTTAAGATCCTACAAATCATTTTTCACTTCATAATTCTTAAATCATTCATCATGACAACTCCAATTGCAACTTCCACAACCGACAGTCAAATGCATAACAACATAATGGCAGCTGGTTCAAGGGATCGTCCACCAATGCTTGCAACTGGACGATATGCACAATGGCGATCACGGTTCTTACGATACATTGATACAAGACCAAATGGTGATGCCTTACGGAAATGCATTCTCACAGGTCCCTACACTCCAACAATGGTCACAACACCAGCTGTTCCGGCAACAGAGGATTCTCCGGAAATTCCTGCACAAACATCAGTCGAGACAATTATGAATATGACTCCTGAGAACAAAGCTCATTTTCAATCTGAAAAAGAAGCGATTCATTTGATATTGACGGGAATTGGAGATGAAATATACTCAACTGTTGATGCATGTCAGACAGCTCAAGAAATGTGGGAAGCCATCGAAAGGTTACAACAAGGTGAATCACTCAATATTCAAGATGTCAAGACAAACTTATTTTGGGAGTTTGGTCAATTCACCTCTCACGATGGAGAATCAATTGAGTCTTACTACACAAGATTCTATAAAATGATGAATGAAATGATCAGAAACAATTTGACAGTTGCAACAATGCAAGTCAATGTTCAATTTCTTCAACAACTTCAACCAGAATGGTCAAGATTTGTCACGATTGTGAAGCAACAACACAAGTTGGATGAAGTTTCATATCATAAGCTCTTTGACATTCTGAAACAATACCAAAAGGAAGTTAATGAACTCCGTGCTGAAAGAATGGCCAAGAATGCTAACCCATTAGCACTTGTTGCTACTGCTCAAACAATGCAAGATCCTTATTATCAAACATCAAAATCTCACAAATCATTTGCACCAACATCAAAAGCTTCACTTCCAACCAGATCTCATGCAACTACAAGATACAAAGGCAAAGAGATAGCCAAACCAATCACACCTCCATCTGAGTCAGCTTCTGAAGAAGACAGTGATCCTGAACAAGCTCAGAAGGACAAAGATATGCAGAAGAATTTGGCTCTCATTGCAAAGTACTTCAAGAAACTCTACAAACCTACCAACAACAACCTCAGAACTTCCTCAAACACCAGGAACAAGAATGTGGATACTACTCCAAGGTACAACTGGACAGTTTGGGAATCAGAGGGCAGTAAATGTTGTTGGGGCTAGGGAAACTATAGGTGGTCCAGTAGTGCAACAGTCTGGGATACAGTGCTTTAACTGCAAGGAATTTGGTCATTATGCTAAGGAATGCAGAAAGCCAAAACGGGTTAGAGACTCCACGTATCACAAGGAAAAGATGTTGCTGTGTAAACAAGCTGAGAAAGGTGTTCAACTTCAAGCAGAGCAATCTGACTGGCTAGCAGACACGGATGAGGAAATTGATGAACAAGAGTTGGAAGCACATTACAGTTACATGGCAAAGATTCAAGAGGTTCCTAATGCAGACTCAGGCACTGACGCTGAGCCATTGGAACAGGTACACTACGATACTGATCATAATGTGTTTGCCAATGACTTACAACATTTTGAGCAATCTGAATCTCGTACCACATGTGCATGGAAACGAGTGATAGTTATTGTCTCATGTCATGACTCCACCGAATAAATGTGTGATAAGATATTCAGATGACAAAATTGATGGTAAATCGATAATGAGCGTGCTGGCCACTTGCTAATTTAATGCTAATTTAAAGCTTGATGTCGATGACCATAAAAAATACTACAAGCAATAAAGATAAAATGCAAATGCAACATTGACTCAAGAGTTAACTGAGTGCAAATCTATTCTTGCGGAAACTAGTAGAACCCTAGGGGAAGCTAATAGTATCCGGGATAGTTGTTTAGTTGCACTTCAAAACAAACAGACTGAGTTTGAGAGGTACAAGGCCTTTAATGATCGTACCGTTGACTATGACAAACTTGAAAGTAAGTTAAAAGAAACTCTAGGACTATTAGCACAAAAGACATTGACAAAAATAAGGATTAAAGTTACGGCCTACGAAATTCTAGTTTCCCATCAAAACACCGATGAATTATCAACAGAGTCTTTAACTAGGTCGCATTACTGAAGGTCTTGTCAAGGAGAAAAACAAAGGTAATAACGGATTTGAAACTTAAGGAAGAAAAAGATATTGACAAAATGATTTTCAATGGAAACACCAATGAAATTTTTTGAATGAAATTGTAATACCACCGGGAGTCATCCAATCCCAACCCTTCATATGTTCAGCATCCAAATGCCCTACATTTAATGTAAGACCTACCCTTGCCCAATCCAATGTACCTCCAAAAAGGCTCCCAAAGACACCCAGGTTAGTATGCGACCACAACAAGACTTGCTATCTGATACTGCAACCATACTCACCCAGATCGAGAATAGACTCTCTTCCTGACTCTTGCTGCAAAATCGATCTAAATTAATAATACTTAGTCCAAACCATTTGCCTAGCACGAAGTAAATAGTCTTTAATGAAGTTTTCAACCCCGCGCCAGCCTTCACAATTCCGTTCCGCACAGGCAAATGCAAAAAGAAAGAAAATGTGGAGAAAATCCTTTGAAAAAAACAAAACCCAATGTTTTCAAAATACATAGAATATATCTTACCAGTGGTCTAAATCATAAGGCAACAAGTTGAGGTGAGGAGGGAAGTGGAGAGGGAATGGGGAGCGGGTAGGGTGGAAGGGGAAGGGTGGTGGAGGGGGAGGGGGGGGAGGGGGGTGGGGAGGGGAGATGGAAGAGGGATGGGGGGGATGGGAGGGATAGGAGGGTAGGGGGGAAGGGGGGGAGAGAAGAAGAGAGGTGAGGAGCAAGAGGGGAGTTAAGACAGTAAAGGGGGGAGATGGACAGGAAGTAAAGTAGGGGGTGGGGGTCAATACATGGAGGGTAGTGAGAAGGGGGGAGGGAGGAAGGGGGAGTGGAGAAGTGAGGAAAGGTAGAGGGGGGAGGGGAGGGAGGGGAAGGGGGGAGGGGGAGAATGAGGGGAAGTGGGGAAGAGGGAGTGTGTGGCTTGTTACTTTTTATTCTGGGTCGGTTGGGGTGATTGGGTTAAGGGGGTAGAAGTGGAGTGAGGGGATGTCTACTCGGTGGGTCCTGTTGTTTTTCTTTTGTTTTATGTCCATCTTCTTTCCTCTTTTCGTCTTTCCGTCTCTTTCCTTACCTTTCTTTTTCCTGTGTTGGGTCCTTCCTTTTCCTTCTTTTTTCCTTCTATGTTTTTTTCTTTTTCTTTTTTTCTTTTGCTTTTGGGTTTTTTCTGTTGTTTGTCCTTCTCTATTTTTTTTCTCTACCCTTCCTTTCATTCTTTTTTTTTGTTTTTCTTTTTGGGTTCTTTTTTTTTTTTTTCTTTCCTTTCTTTTGTCTCCTTCTTTTCGTTTTTTTTGTTTTTTTTTTATGCGTGTTTTTTCTTTCTACTATTTTTATTTGTTCCTTTCTTTCCTTCCTTCTTTCTCTCATCTCGCTTCCCTCTCTCTATTCCTATCCTTTTTTTCTGGTTTGTCGTTTTTCGCTTTTACCGTATCTTTGTCTGTCTTCGGTTCTTTTTACGTTTCCTTTTCCGATTTTTTTGGTTCTGTTTTTTTCATCTATCTTTCCTTCATCTCTTCTGCTTCTTTCGTTCTTTTTTCTTTTTCATCTCTCACACCGACACCCGTTCTTGCTTCATCCTACTCCCAGCATCACTCCCCCACCCATTCTAAACCTCCCCTCCATACTAACGTAGCTCCTCTGTCTCCACCTATCCATTGTTTGTCCCCATATACATCTCCAGAAACCTGAAAGCCAGTTCCACCGCGTCGATAACGAGGCTTCCTTCTTCATGCTTCAGCACGAGGAGTAAGCGTGGGACAGAAACCACAGACATATGCAAAGTAATGAACTATGAGAGAATGACTCTCAAGTAATAAGTGCGGATGGAAATAAAAGTACCTGAAACAGGTAAGAAAGTATACGAGGAAACGACAACGACACACATCAAATAAGAGTGACACTGATAGGAGGGAGAAGGGGTCTTCATGCTGACCCCTTTTCCTGGGGGTCAACAGAGTGTACGTTATAAGAGCTAGAGGAGAGTGTACTTCCAGGTGGATTCGTTGGTGCAGGGAGGTGATAGGAGGAGAGGAGGGAGGTGAGGGGGAGGAGGTTGCAAAGGAGATACGGGGGAGATAGAGAGGATAGTAAGAGCGATGTGTGGAAGGAGGATAGTGATGTGAGCCACATGGAGCTTAGAAGTAGTAGAGACGGGAAGGATGATTCTGTGTAACGGAATGATTATGAGATGTTTGTCAGCGAGACCTTATGTTTGGCTCTGTAGCGTAACGTTATGCGCATACTGAGATTGTAGAGCACGTGTGTAAGAAATGGGCTATGTCTCTGTGTTTGAAACACATTATGTTTGATTGATTAGCAAATGAGGTTTTCCTCGCGGACATGTCATCCTCTATACTTAGAGTCTAGCAGATGAGACTAGTGACAACTGACAATTACACACAACACGACAGGAGGTTTGAAACACATCATAAACACATAGGGACTCGTGATCAGTGCTACAACTGGATTACTATCTTAGCAGGATATCTCTCATGTGTAGTTTACTACGGAGGATATAGTGGTATGTTTCTTTCTCTAAGGTTGATCTGGGTGCTGTGCTGATGGTCGTGTGGTCGCATACAAACTGGGCTCAGTTGAGCTTTTTGAGTACATTGATTGGCAAAGGAGGTCTTCCATTGAGAATGTAGGGCAATTTGGATGCGAACATATGAATGGTTTGATAGATTGACTCCGGTTGTAAAACAATTTCATTCAAACGTTAATTGTTTTCCATTGAAATCATTTTGTCTATATCTTTTTCCTCACTTAAGTTTCAATCCTATTATCGCCCTTTGTTTTTCTCCGTGACAAGACTCTAGAATGGCGACCTAGGTAAAAAGACTCTGTTTTGACAATTCATCGTGTTTTGCTGGACAACAGAAATTTCTAGGCCTTAACTTTAAACCTTCTTGTATGGTCAATTCCTTTGGACTAATATCCTAGAGTTTTCATTTTAACGTAAGTGCAAGTTTGGGTCATATCAACGGTACGATCATTAAAGGCCTTGACCTCCTCAAACTCAGTCTGTTTTGTTTTGAAGTGCCAACTAAACAACTTATCCCCGGATACTATTAATTCTCACTAGAGTTCTACTAGTTTTGCAAGAATAGATTTGCACTCAGTTAACTCTTGAGTCTATGTGCATTTGCATTCTTATTGCTTTGTATCTTTTTTATTTGTCATAGACATCAAGCTTTAAATTAGCAATAATAGCAATTAAGTGCAGCACGCTCTTATCGCATTCTACCTCATTTTGGTCATCCTAAATATCATTATCACACATATCCGGTGAGTCAGGAATGACATTACTATCACTCGTTTCCACTGCACATGTGTTACGAATGGATTCAGATTGCTCAAAATGTTGTAAGTCATTGGCAAACACATTATGATCAGTATTGTAGTGTACCTGTTCCAATGGCTCTGCGTCAGTGCCTGAGTCTGCATTAGGAACCTCTTGAATCTTTGCCATGTAACTGTAATGTGCTTCCAACTCTTGTTCATCAATTTCCTCATCCGTGTCTGCTAGCCAGTCAGATTGCTCTGCTTGAAGTGGAACACCTTTCTCAGCTTGTTTTACACAGCAACATCTTTTCCTTGTGATACGTGGAGTCCTAACCCTTTTGCTTCTTATTCCTTAGCATAATGACCAAATTCCTTGCAGTTAAAGCACTGTATCCCAGACTGTTGCACTACTGGACCACCTACAGTTTCCCTAGCCCCATCACATTACATCCACTCTGATTCCCAAAACTGTCCCATCTGATTGTCAGTCTGTATCTTGGATAGTACCCATTCTTGTTCTTGTGTTTGAGGAAGTTTCTTGAGGTGTTGTTGTAGGTTTGCAAGTTTCCCGTTGAAGTACTTTGCAATGAGAGCCAAATTCTTCTGCATATCTTTGTCCTTCTGAGCTGTTCAGATCACTGTCTTCTTCAGAGCTGACGCAATAGGTTGATTGTTTCGCGCTATCTCTTTTCCATTTGTATCTTGTACTGCATGAATTTGGTTGAAGTGAAGCTTGGATGTTGTTTGTGATGTTTTGGTGATTTGGATCAAAGGATCTTGCATTGTTTGACGCATAGCAACAAGTGCTAATGGTTAGAGCATTCTTGGCCATTCTTTCAGCACGATTCATAGCCTTCCTTTTTGGTATTGTTTAGAATGTTCAAAAGCTTATGATAATGAAACTTTCACCAACTTGTGTTGTTGTCTTCACAATCGTGACAGAATCTTTACCATTCTGGTGTGAAGTTGTTGAAGAAATTGTACATTGACTTGCATCGTGCAACTGTCAAATTGTGTCTGATCATTTCATTCATCACTTGTAGAATCTTGTGTAAAGACTCAATTTGTCTCTCCATCGTAGAAGTGACATGACCAAACTCCAAATAATTTTGTCTTGACATCTGAATATGAGTGATCACCTTGTTGTAACTCTCGATGGCTTTCCACATTTCTTGAGCTGTCTGACATGCATCAACAGTTGAGTATATTTCATCTCCTATTCCAGTCAAATATCAAATGAATCGCTTCTTTTTCAGATTCATAATGAGCTTTGTTCTCAGGAGTCATATTCAGAACTGTCTCGACTGATGTTTGTGCAGGAACTTCTGGAAATCCTCGTTGCCGAAACAGCTGGTGTAAGTGGACCATTGTTGGAGTATAAGGACCCGTGAAATGCTCCTCGAAAGGCCATCACCATTTGGTCCTTGTATCAATGAAATCGTAAGAACCGTGATCGCCATGGTGCATAATCTCCGTTGCAAGAATTGGTGACGATCCCTTGAACCTACTGCCATTATATTGTTAATGCATTTGACTGTCGTTGTAGAAGTTGCTATTGGAAGTCGTCATGATGGATATTGACAGAATTATGAAGTAGAAGGATTTGTAGGATCTTAAGCAGGTAAAGTGATTGTTTGTTGTGGATTGAGTACAATTAAATGTCACGGGATTTGTACAATTCTTGGATTTAACACCGAAGAAGAATCGTAATCTTTCACGGCTGTTACAATCAAAAAAAACCGTAAAACAAAAAAAATGACTAGTTCCGTTTGTGAGAAAAAAAAACTCTTCGGTCTTATGTAAATCAACCTATTCGTTCCATGCTTGATTGGCTATGTTGGTTCGGTCTGTGTAGTTAGGTTCTAAAAGAATTCAGACTAGTTCGGTTCCTTTATTCGGTACCCACAAAATTTCACTAGTTCGTGTCTCTTGTTCGATTGTCCTAGTTCGATCCAAACACACCACTCGTTCGATCCTCGAAGGATGAGACTAGTTCGGTGGTTTCACTAGTTCGATTGTCACTAGTTCGATGCTCACTTGTTCGATGCTCACTAGTTCGATGCTTACTAGTTCGATGCTCACTTGTTCGATGCTCACTAGTTCGATGCTTACTAGTTCGATGATTGCTTGTTCGATCCAAACACACTCCTACCCTCTTCGAAAATGAATCCTCGAAGAAAACTAGTTCGTCCAAGCTAACAAGCCCTCGTTCGGTCCAAACTAAAGTTTACTCGCTCGTTTCCTAGCAAGAAAAATAAGTGAGAAGATATGAAAAGAAATTGTAGATTGAATTTAGAGAGAGAAAGGTAGAGAGAAGAAAAAGTTGGATATTACTTCAAAATTACAATATGAGAATTACAAGAATCACACCTTACCATACTTGGAGAGGGGTATTTATACTTAATACCAAGAGGCCTTTCATGCCTTGTATTTTCTAAGGGCCGGCTCGGATTACTTGGGCTTTCGCCCGATACACGGACCGGTTAGATTACATTAAGAGCCGCGTTTTACCCGTGTACCTATACAACGAATAATTATTTTAATGACTGGAGACCTAATATAAGTTAACGAACTTCCATTGTCGACTCCCATTATTTTGAGGCTAACATTCTCTTTGTTTCCGATTAAGGTTTTTAGAGTCGAGGCAAATTTCGGCATAAGGGTCAAGGCATCCGTAAAGCTAATTTCGAAACTCAAATCTCTAAAGATTTCGTAGAATTTCTCAATTTGGTCGTTAGCTTTTTCACGGCGCCTTTCATCATTTCTTCTTGAAGGAACTTTCATCATTTCTTCTTGATGGAAATGGAATTGATGCTTTAGGAACTGGAGTAACAACAGGAGCAACATTGGGCTCAGGATTTGGATTACGAGACTGAATTTGAACAACAGGAGGTTGGACGTCTTCGGTGCTTCCGTTATTAGCAGGAGGCATCGTGTCCTTTGTCACCTCGGCATCATGATTAACTGCTTTTGGTCCTTGGATGGTAACACCACTTCGGGTAGTGATACCTTTTAAATCTTCCTTCGGGTTGGTAACAGTGTTACCAGGAAGAGTTCCGGAACCGGAAGTAGAAGCGGTATTCATTTTGATAAAGTTACCTAGCATGCTTTCAAGCCTTTGATTTGAAGTAGCCAAGTTGTTCAATTGAGCTTGCAGGTTTTGACCTTGGTTTTGCAGAACTTGATTTTGGTTTTGCATATTCCTCATAACCGCATCATTAGCCTTTACGTAGCTATCAAAATCGGTCTTAGACACGCTTTGTGTCTGAGGAGCGGGAGCTTGGTAAACAGGAGCTTGATAAGCTGGGGGTTGATTAACCTGGGGTTGATAAATTTGTCCTTGACTGAAATTATTACCCCGATTTTGGTTAAAATTGTTCCCCCGATTTTGATTGAAATTTATCCCCCGATTTTGGTTAAAATGGAATTGATGGCTTTGCATAGGAGGAAAACCGGGAGGTCGAATTTGGTTAGCAATCATTGGAGGTCGGGCACTGGTATTCCCTTGATTGAAATTAGCCGCGGCGGCTTGAGAAACGTAAGCTTGAATGTTGTCATGATAAACATTGCCATCGGTGGCGGGACAACTCTGATATGAATGAGCTCCACCGCAAGTCACACAACTTTCCTCGACCGCTTTTACGGACGCGGGAGTTTGGTGAGCGGGAGCTTGGGATTGATTTTTCTTATCAAGGAGCAATGCTTTGACCATATCTTTGAGTTCAGAGACATCGGGAGAGATACCGGAGGTGGAAGTGCTTGTACTCACTTTAGCAACAACGGGCTTGCTTCGTGAATTACGAACTTTGGATTTGCTCTCGATGATTTTTAGACATTCTCGGGGCATTTTATCCAAAAAGTTACCACCTGCGGCGGAATTCAATGAATCTTGATCATTTGAGTTCAAGGCATTATAGAATGTATCGAGTTGATGCAATTCCGAAAACCCATGATGCGGGCATGCCCTAAGAAGATCATTGAAACGGTCCCATGCTTCATAAAACGATTCGTCAAATCTTTGCTGAAATCTCGTGATTTCATTTCTAAGATTTGTCGTTTTAGAAGGAGGAAAGAATTTGTTAATGAATTTCGACACAAGATCATCCCATGTAAGAATCGATCGAGGGGGTTCTTTGTCAAGCCAAATCCGGGCTGCACCCTCGAGGGAAAATGGGAAAAGCATAAGCTTAACCGACGTACTCGGGACGTTCGGGAACTTCATCGTAGAAGTGATCTTGTTGAAATATCGGATGTGAGCATGTGGGTCTTCTTTATCATGTCCAAAAAATTGCTTGTTTTGAACAAGATTAAGTAGACCATGCTTGATCTCAAAATTTAAATACCCCTCTCCAAGGATGGAGAGGGTGTTGATTCTCATTTGTTCATTTTCTCATTTGCAAGAATTCAACCATCTCATTTTCCTCTCTACATTTCTCTCTCTAACTTCTTTCTAAAATTCTTCCTTTTCTCTTATCTATTTTTCTTGTATCAATTGTGAAGTGAAGGTGATATTTAGTTCCGACAACCTCTTTATAAGTTAAGCATAAAAACCGAAGATCGTAATTGTTACCATTGCTACTGAATTATATGAAGTTATCTGAGTAGTCATATCTCTTTATTATTGACTCCATCCATTATCTATTACGTTTTATTATTTGTCTTAAATCATTCCGATCATACGAACATAATCAAATCCCTGTGGACGACCTGGTCTTACCTAAAATATTATACTATATACGTGGTGTAACACCCCCAAAATGGGTCGCAGCGGAATAATGTCCGGGAGCGTTACTTCATGAGTACCTTTGCACAAGATATGAGAACGACCTCTAAATGAGTCGTTTAAAAATGATACATTGGATTTAATAAACTTGTTTGTTACAAAAGCTCAAGGCTTAACATGTTCACTTGTAATTGTAAAGATTTTAAGACATATCAAATATCCCCAAAATGTAATGCACACAAATCTTTAAAGTAATGTGACTCCAAAATGATGATCACCAATGTACCCTTGTTTCTTGTACCTTATTGACCTGAGAAAAACATGCTTTAAAACGTTTACATAAAATTGGTGAATTCACAAGTTTAAGTTATGTATAAAGTAGGACTACAAGATTTCCATGTGCATGATAAGTAAAGAATAAAATATCACAAAAGTAATTACAAAATGCACTAAGCTCATGACACTGAAGCTCGACATATATGTATGCAAATTAATGCAAATAATGTGCCCGGGTAGATGTTTAACCCGCAACATCCAAATTATTCCGACATGGTATACATTCGTTGTCCAGCAAACCGGCACAGTGAGCGCTACTCACCCGAACAGGGATGTCAATCTCAAATAGATCTATTCATAACACTAGCGCTTACAATCCAGTAATTAACAGTTCGTAATTCATGGGCATAGTGGGTTATAGCT
>BQNB010065030.1:3283-35091 GCA_026074375.1 Tanacetum coccineum
TCTTAGAACGATAAAGTATAATCGATACGTAAAAGTAATTAAGCGATCATGAGGTGTGTGACCAATAGGAGCATGGCATTGCACTAACGTTTTCAAAGTAAATTTTTTTACCCAAAACCCAAGTACAACCTGACCTTATATTGGTTAAGTCACATATTAAAAATTACCCTTTAATTCCCATTTTAACTAAGTTAAACTATATGTTTTAAATTTCAAGTATATACGTAAAATTTCAAATTCTGAAATTTACCCGACTTCCCGAACCTCTAGCTCCTAATCCGTAAATGGTAACAATACAAGGCTTTCACCCCTGGAAAGCATTTTGAGTCTAGTTTTCAAAAATGTAGGGCTCACTTACCCAAAAGTCTTAAAACCATGTGAATGGACTGATTTACCCCAAGTTACCCAAAACAGAAAATTTCCAAATTTTTAACCCTCCACGGTATCGGCCATAAATCCCAATCTATGATAGCAATAAAGGTGAGACCACTTGGAAAAGTTTGAATTATATGTCTACTACTGAGATATGCTTTTAAACTCCACACTTTAGAACAAAAACCTGGGGTTTTACACGTTTTCCCAACAAAGGTCCAGAATTGACTATTTTCCGTAAAACGGACATAACTCCCTCATCCGGAGGAAATGGTAAACCATCCAATTAACCACATATTATACAAATGTTTATATACCTAAAACATGAATTTTCCAGTAGGACACAAGCCAAAAATAATTCGTACTAGGCTCATCTATCTGCTAACCCAAAACAGTCCCAATAAAGCCACTTTATCAACACACCACTCACAAGTTTGACCTTACCAATAGAAATGCAATGCCATACTTTATTGTCACCTCTCATTATAACATAAAACATACATGTTTATAGTAGGTAATCATAAAAATAATCAATCTACAAGAAAGAAATCTTTGAAGAATAAAAATGGATCCTTACAAATTAAAACAAGGCTAGTGAAATCAAAGCTTCAACTCAAATCTTTTACCAAGCTTAAAATCAAACCAACCCACTCCAAAATCAACTTGACTCAACAATCTCAGCCCCTAGACATCATGTACACCAAACCAAGATCACCCCAAAGATTTTAAAGAAAATGGACTTCACAAGAACTTCCAACCAAATTCAACTACACTACAAAACCCAACACCAAAAATCACCAATCAAAGATTACCACAACACCCTTACTCCATTCTTGAACACTTCAAAATATGTCCCTAAATCAGCCCCTAAACTCTACCAATACAAGGTTTCTTGGTCTTCAAATGTAGCCCATAATATAAGGATTAAGATTGTGTAAGAATAACAAGTGGTTGGTATAGAAAATTTTGTGTGGATTGAGTGTTTTGGGAGGTAGGGGTGGACGGAAATACCAAGGAGAGGAGAGGGGTGATGAGTTCTTTTTTTTGTGTGAATAAATGACTAGAAATTGTGGTTAAATACATGCAATACATGCAATCCCACAAGACAAGTGGCATTGCCACTTTCTCAAGAGATGCCACGCCACATAGGGTGGTGATTTGTGGCATATAATGTTTTATTAATGGGTAATTTAGTGTTTAGGGTATTTTAAGATAAGTAGTTAGTTTTGGGGCTAACGGGTACAAACCTAAAATATAACGAGAGTTAAGGCGAAATCACAAAGTAAAAACGAATAGAATAAAAATAGTTCTACATTAATCGGAGAACTTTACTAAAAATTTATTTACTGAGGGCTCGAGACGGATAGAAATTTCTTAACACAGTTTAAAATAAAATGGAGACGAGAGTTACAAATCGAGTAAAAGTAAAAGTAAAAATAAAATTTTACTAAAGAGGTAAAAATAAGAATTTATAGGAATATTTTATTTACCTGAATTTACGGAGTCCTACAGTCGATCCTCCTAAGGGAACTCTGGTCCCCAGAGTTCAACTAGCGACTGCAGACGAGGTGGGGGTGAAAAGATGCGGGTACTTGGTCTTGAATTGATCTTCTCGCTCCCAAGTATACTCAGCTCCTTGCCGTGAGTTCCAACGAACTTTTACTAAAGGAATTCTTCTTCGCTTCAGCTTTTTCACGTCCCGCTCCACGATCTCAATGGGCTCTTCGACAAAACAAAGATTTTCATCAATCACAATTTCTTCTAAAGGCACTTGAACATCTGACTCAGCCAAGCACTTCTTGAGTTTTGACACATGAAACGTGTCGTGAATACAGCTCAGCTCCTAGGGTAACTTCAACCGATAAGCTACTGGTCCAACACACTCCACTATTTCAAACGGTTCCACATATCGTGGTGCTAGCTTTCCCTTTTTTCCAAATCGTATAACTCCTTTCCATGGAGATACCTTAAGTAATACCCGGTCCCCGACTTTAAATTCAAGTGGTTTGCGCCTCTTATCAGCATAGCTTTTCTGGCGACTCCTTGCAGTTTTCAACCTTTCTTTAATTTGAACAATCTTTCCTGTAGTCTCTTGCACAATTTCTAGCCCAATAAGCTGATTTTCTCCAACTTCAGCCCATATTACTGGAGACCTACATTTTTGCTCGTACAAAGCCTTGAAAGGTGCGCACTTAATGCTCTTGTGGTAACTGTTATTATAAGAAAACTCAACCAACGGGAGGTGAGTATCCCAACTGCCACCAAAATCCATAACACAAGCTCGCAGCATATCCTCTAGTGTCTGGATAGTACGCTCACTCTGACCGTGGGTCTCAGGGTGGTAAGTTGTACTCATGTTTAGTTTTGTACCCAACGCCTTTTGAAGAGCTTGCCATAAGTGCGACGCGAATCGTCCATCACGGTCTGAAATGATTGACACTGGTACACCATGTCACGCTACAATTTCGTTGATATAAATCCTTGCCAGCTTCTCAGTTTTGTAGTCTTCACGAATAGGCAGGAAATGAGCTGACTTGGTCAATCTATCCACAACGACCCAAATCGCGTCATACCCACCACTGCTTTTAGGCAATTTTGTAACTAAGTCCATTGTTATCTTCTCCCATTTCCATTCTGGAATTTCTGGCTACTGAAGTAATCTTGAAGGTTTCTGATGCTCGGCTTTTATCTTAGAGCACGTAAGACATTTTCTAACGTATTCAACAATGTTTCTTCTCATACCAGGCCACCAATACAAGTCCCTCAAATCGTAGTACATCTTATCCACACCAGGATGTATAGAATATTTAGAAGTGTGGGCTTCATCCAAGATCAATTTCCTTATACCTCTAACTGACGAAATCTAAATTCGACCGAAGAAGTAAATTCCACCGTCATCCCGCTTCTTAAAATGTGTTTCTAATCCCCTTAGCCATTCTGCTGGGACCTTAAGATCCTTGGAAACTTCACCTTGTGCCTTCAAAATCTTGGCTTTAAGGCCGGACTGGATAGTCATGCTCATGACACATACTCATCTAGGTTTGAGTCTTTCTTTTCTACTCAAAGCATCCGCTACAACATTTGCCTTACCCAGATGGTATTTGATTTCGCATTCGTAGTCACTGAGTAGTTCAATCCACCACCTCTGTCGCATATTCAATTTCTTCTGTTAAAAAAGACACTGAATACTTTTATGATCAGTGTAAATGACATACCCAACTCCAAGTCGTGGGTGGTATAGTTTTTCTCATGTATTTTCAATTGTCTTGAGGCATACACAATCACCTTGCATCGTTGCATTAGCACACACCCAAACCCTTGATTTGACGCATCGCAATAGACCACAAAGTTGTTTGGTCCATCGGGGAGTGCTAACACGGGAGCATTACATAGCTTTTCTTTTAAGATATGGAAGGATTCTTCTTGCTTATCGCCCCACACATAAGCTTAATTCTTCTGAGTCAACAAGGTAAGAGGCTTGGCGATCTTAGAGAAATTCTCAATGAATCTTCGGTAATAACCCGCCAATCCTAAAAATGAACGAATCTATATGGGTGACTCAGGGGTCTTCCAGTTCTTTACTGACTCCACCTTACTAAGATCCACATGGATACCATCCCGGTTGACCACGTGTCCTAGGAACTGGACTTCTTTTAACCAAAATTCGCATTTTGAAAATTTTGCGTATAACTTCTCCTCCTTGAGTAAGTCTAAAATCGTCTTCAAGTGGGCTTCATGCTCTTCTTCTGACTTTGAGTAGATAAGGATGTCATCGATGAACACAATTACAAATTTGTCCAAATAGGGTTTACAGACGCGGTTCATCAAGTCCATGAATACCGCTGGTGCGTTTGTCAGCCCAAATGGCATGACTGTGAACTCAAAGTGCCCATAACGTGTTCTAAATGCGGTCTTCGGTATATCTTCATCTCTAACTCTTAACTGATGATATCCTGAACGAAGATCTATCTTGGAGAAACAACACGCACCTTGTAATTGGTCAAACAAATCATCAATTCTGGGGAGAGGATAGCGGTTCTTAATTGTCAACTTATTTAATTCTCTGTAGTCAATACACATTCTTAAAGCACCGTCTTTCTTCTTGACAAATAGCACAGGTGCTCCCCATAGTGAATGACTTGGTCGAATAAAACCTTTCTCTTAGAGCTCTTTTAGTTGATTTGACAATTCCTGCATTTCGGAAGGTGCTAGACGGTAGGGTGACTTTACAACTGGCAACGCACCTGGAATTAGGTCAATGCGAAATTCTATTTCACGCACGAGAGGTAGACCTATCAAATCATCTAGAAATACTTCAGGGAAATCACGAACAGTACGAATGTCATCAAGCCTTTTCTCATCAGCCTTGATACATGAAAGTGATTTCGGATCCTTTTCCGGTCTCTCACCATGGATTTCAAGTATCTTACTATTTAAAAGGGGAATACGGACAATCTTCTCATAACAAACTATGACAGCTCGGTGGTACGACAACCAATCCATTCCAACGATAACATTGAAACTACCTAATCGAGTTGGTAACAAGTCTATTTTGAACATGTGACTAAACAGGGCTAAGGTGCAACCACGCAAAATGGTATTGGTACTAACAATCTTCCCATCTGCTAACTCTACTTCGTAACTAGTGTTTAAAGTGGCCGGGGCAATATCAATGAAAGGAGTAAACTCAGTGGACACAAAACTTCTCTCAGCACCCGAATCAAATAAGACACTTGCATAATGATCATTAAGTAAAAACGTACCTGTGACCACATTCGGATTCTGCTGTGGATTTTCAACCACCATGTAAGCTCTCGCACGAGCTCCCTCGTTCTGCTGGTTCCTTCCCTTTGGACACATGTGTCTGAGGTGTCCTTTCTCACCACATCCATAGCAGGTCACATTCCGCAAGTGGTTATCACCAGTGCCTAGAAGTCTGACTCCACAATCCATCTCTTGATGACCTAATTTTTGACACCTTCGACACTTCGGAGGGCATTGACCATTATGGTGTAAGTTGCATCGGTTGCACTTTGGTAGGGTTCCAGCATAACCCTTACCCTTAGTTGGGGCTGCAGTATAGGCCCTAGCAGTCTCTTGCCTCCTATTCTGATGGTGGTGTTAATTGTTGTTGTTGTTGCGGTTACGGTTACGGTTGTTGGGGTAATTGTTGTTGGGGTTGTTTTCTGGTGTTCTTCCCATTTCCTTTTATTTCTTTCATTTACTTTTGCAGCCTTACCCTGAACTTCCTGCTCAACCAATTCACGTGCCAAGTTGATTGCATTATGTAGTGTTGTGGGCCTTGCAGAAGTAATGTTTCCCTTAATTCTTTCAGGAAACCCATTAATGTACCTCTCAACTTTTTTCTTTTCATTTGGCACCAAGTTAAGACACATTAAAGCCGGTTCATGGAAACGATTATTGTAAGCCTCTATATCATCCCCCTTCAAAGTCAAGGTCCAAAGTTCTTCCTCCATCCTTTGGATTTCGGTCGCTGGGCAGTATTCAGTAGTCATCATTGACTTGAACTCAGTCCAAGGAATACGGTTAGCATTAACGAGTCCTAAAGTGTGCACATTTCCATTCCACCATGTTAAAGCACGACCCTCAAAAGTACTAGCAGCAAAGATAACCTTATCTTCCTCGGCACACTTGCATATTTCAAACACTTGCTCCACTTTCTCAATCCATCGCCTTAAACCAACAACACCCTCCGTTTTATTAAAAGGGTGAGGTTTTCCATTCATAAATGTCTTATGTGTACAACCCTGCACATTCACCGTTCCGCCTGTATTTGTTGATCCAGACCCGCTAGCATTGCCTGGGTTAGCTCTAGTCTTTTCATATTCCTCTATAGCTTTAGCCACACGTTTTTCCACTAATCGCTTGACAGATTTCTTCTTCAACCTTCTAGGCGGTATGATTATATACAAGTACAAAATTCAATAAGAGTCTGTAAGAGCATGTTAAGTCGAGGTACAAGATAGCAATGGAGAAAATGAGATAGAAAGATGATAAAAAGGTAAATTATGAATTTATTTTCAACACAGTATGCAATTCCATATTGCTATAAAAAGGAAAGAAAATATATATTAATAATCATATATTATACAAGTGATTATAAATTTAAGATTTTATAATTTAAACGATGACGTTCTTATAAAATAAACATCATTAATCAAGACGGTCAATATTTATATATTTGGCTGACGAGAATAATTATGATACGTCAAAGATAAATGTAAAGGATAGAAGTAAATTCCAAGTTTTATATATATAATCATATAATACAATAGTATTAATCAAAGAATATAAATAAGAATCAAGGAGTCGCGCACGCGGATATCGGACAAGTGATGAGGATTCTGTATTTTGAAAAATGACATAGAAAAATTTTAAAACAAAAATTTTAGTTATAGACTAGGTTTCAAAAAATGACCCAGTTCCCTATAACCTTGGCGCTGATACCAATCTGTCACACCCCCAAAATCTGACGGCAGCGGAACGGTAACAATTGGGGTGCGACGTCATAGCACAATAACAAATAATAGGAAACGACCTCAAAAGAGACGTTTTTAAATAAGTTTTCATTCGATGCATCACCAAAGATCAGAGTTTAGTTTCGGTCCCAACAGTTTACAAGGTGACATAAAAGTAATAACACATAGTTTTCAAAAGATGACAATTGTTTTAGAGAACAAGTTTAAAAGTTAGCATCGAATTTAAGAAAAACACATAATCCATCTTCATGATATCCTTCGCGGCTCCCATCCAGAGAATCACACCTTTGGTCTTGAGATTAAACATGCCAAAATGTCAACAAAATTTGTTGAGTGAATTCATAGGTTTAACAGTAAATAAAGCATGGACCACAAGATTTAGTAGTGTAGACAAGAGAAACAAATTCACCAAGTCTAAAAGAAATATGTATTATTGCACTAAGCTCATGACACCGAAACCTTAACGTCTGCCCTTAAGTATATAGAATGCATGCCAAAACATTCTAGAATTTTCAACATGTTAAATGCACCATGATCAACTTGTGACCCAACAGTAAGGTGGGGATTGTCAGTCCCGATAGATCTACCCACAACATTCGCGCTTACTACACTAGTAATTTAACGGTTCATGATAGGAAAAAGGGACTTAATTGGCATTGAGGTAACTTAGGCAATAATATTCAAGCAACAGTCTGGATAGCATACAATTTTGAAAGTACTTGTGTCCAAAGGTAAAACAAGCATGTAATCTCACCCCGTAGAATTTATAAAACAAGTATATGTAGAAAAAGGGGCTATGAACTCACAAGTGATGTCGGAAGAAAATAGCAATATGGATAAGATCTTCGGGAGTAGGCGAGTCGATTAACCAAGACCTATACAATTAGTAACGGGTCTTAGGTTTCTAGTCGGTAATAATTAACGAAAACTCATAAATAAAGTAAATATATATGTATACATGTAGTTAACATGATGATCAAGTTTATATGATGTAAGTATTTTAAACTTAAGCTTTTACATGTTTTTAATTTACCACTTTTAGCCATTTCAACTAGTATTGTCCATATTAGCCCAAAAGCCCATTAAGAAGTACTTGAAGCTCTTTTTAAGGATAATATCCTTTTAAGACCTAGGTCTTAGGTCCCATTTATAGTGTCCAAGTGGGTTGGGCCTAATGCTAAGTCCATATAGTCCATTTTGTTTCATTGGGCCTAGTGGTCCAATAAGCCTTACGGGTCCATTTTAGCTAGTATACAACTTTTATTATAAGTTTTCGGGTTCTCGGGGTCGGGATACTTTTATTATCAGTTTATTAGCCTTTTAAAACTCCCAAGAAGTGGGTCCTACCACCTCGGGTTTTAGTCATAAAACCATTTTACATAATATAGAGTTCGGGTTTTTAGGAAAATTTGTATACTTTTGTGTTACGAAAATAGTTGTAATTTATAAACCATAAATAGTATAATTTATATATTTATATGCTTGGCTTCATATTTAAGTCCACTTTACAGATGTAAACCCCTTTTAGTTCATCTTTTAGTCATAAATATACTTATGGTTACTTTTATACATAAAGGTCATGTTACAATTTCGGACTGAAATTTCACTTTCACCATTTTTAACGCCATTTACAAACCGTAAAGAGTTGGTTGACTATCCAACTGATTTAGAATCTACATGACTTTAGCTACAACCCATAGTTTTCACTTTTTAAATGGTTCAGTTCGTAAATATGACTTTTTACACAATCTGTACAGCAAGGTCCAGATTTGACTTGTTTTAGTGTTTTGATCATAACTCATTCATTATTTATCCTCTAGGAATCATCCAATTGTCAAGTGTTCATAAGAGATTTATCTATGACCTCATGCTATCAAATCCAACCTCAAACCTACTGAGTTTTATGAAACTTACTGTTCATTACAGCCTACAAAATTTTATACTTTTCTCACTAGTTTTAATGGTCATTCTTGTTAGATCTAACCTAGATCTATGCATGCATTAACACTTTTATTTCTTGATCATCATACATCATACATATACATATACATTTGGAAATCAAGAAAAACATAAAAAGAACCCATTAAACTTTTACCAAAAGAAGTGTAGAAAAGATCACAATGATCAAAACAAGAACAAGGATTGATGGAAGCTTCAACTCCAAGCTTAATCTTCAACCAACAACGCCATTAATCCATGCATAAACACTTTAATATATAATTCTAGATCAGCCCCTAATCTTTTTATAAAGGTGGGTTTTAATAGTGTTTAAGGATCAAGAAGATAGTACTAACAATGGCGATCTAACTAGAGTAGAATTTAGCTAGGAAACTTTTATGGATTGGGTGATTTGGTTGGTGGTATGGGACGACAAGGAGAGAGCCAAAGAGAGGATTTTGATGAAAATTTTTACAACTATGAGAAATGTGATAAGTGTTGGTGGTTTTTGTTGAGTGGTGGCATGCAAAGACATGCATACAAGCAAGGAGATCATGCCACTTGGTGTGACAATGTGGATCCCTTGTGCCACCCATATGGGTGTGCATGAGGGGGTAGTATTTGTTACGTTTTTGGGTAAAATGTTAAGATAGGTGGGTAGTTTTGAGGCTAACGGGTATTAGCGAAAAATATTCCGAGAGTTAAAGCGAAACCACGAAGTAAAAACGAATAGAATAAAAATAGTTCTACATTAATCGGAGAACTTTATTAAAAATTTAATTATTGAGGGCTCGAGATGGATAGAAATTTCTTAACACGGTTTAAAATAAAATGGAAACGAGAGTTACGAATCGAGTAAAAGTAAAAGTAAAAATAAAATTTTACTAAAGAGGTAAAAATAAGAATTTATAGGAATATTTTATTTACCTGAATTTACGGAGTCCTACACTTTGGTTAGAGTTTAAGTTAGAAGAAAATCACAACCCAATTGTCATTCAACCACCTTACTATTCCGCAAGCAATGTGTGTCATAGATTCTTTATTTGATTCTAATAAGAAGCTATACGTTGAAAAGTTACTTCTGTATGTTTTAAACTGTTCTTTATATTGCTTATATATCTGTTTGAAACTCACTTTTTGCCATGGAATGTGATTAGTTTATCTTGATAAACCTAATATCACATTCAAGAGGACCAACAAGTGGTATCAGAGCAGTTTAATTTGTAAAACCTTTTCAAAAGATTTGATAAACTTCTCATAAGATTTTTAAAATTGAGATCTATCAAAAATGGCAGCAAGAGTACCATAGACTCTTGAATATAGGGGTCATGTGCCATATAATAGGCATTGAACCTCAATTCAAAAAAATCATTAAGAATGGTCCATACATTCCTATGACAGCTGGTTAAAGGAAACCAAAAGGACAATGGACTGGTGATGAAAGAAAGGCTGCTAACTTAGACTAGCGACTAAAAAGTCTCATCCTGTCAGTCCTTCCAGATGACCAAATGAACTTTGTCATCAACTTTTTGACAGCTAAATCTACATGGGATAACCTGATACTATATCATGAGGGCTCCTCTGATATGAAAGAAAGTAGGGCCATGGACCTAAAGTTGTGTTACAATACCTTAAAAATTCAAAGAAGGTGAAACACTAACACAAACTTTCACCAGATATAAAGCTTTAATAAATGAGTTAGTAAATGATGACATCAAACTTTTAAAGCTTGAAATAAATACTGGTTTTATAAATGGGCTACCAAAGAAGTGGCTAAGTTTCTGCCAAAGTCTCAGAAACACAAATCATGTGAAAGAATCTGAGCTTGCTTCTAAATTTGGTAAACTTAAATTTGAAGAAAACCTCATTGATAGTATTTATGAATCTAAAAAGAAAAATACTCTTGTCACTACAACTCCCTTCTTTTCAACCTCTATTGTCCAGGACTTTCAAGATAGTTCTAATGATGAAGAGGATAAAAGAAGTAGTCAAGAGTACCTAAATGACATTAAAAAAAATATCAAGAAAGAGCTCTTTTAGCTAAGTCTAAAAGATTCTTCAAAAAGGGGTCTTAAAGGTTCAGTAGTGCAAAAGCAACTGATGACACTATATGCCACAAATATGGTAGAAAAGGTCACTTTACAAGAGACTGTTTTTCTAAGACTTCAGTTCCTTCATACTCATTACCTTTTTAGAAACCTCAAACTACAATCTTCAGTCCCTCTCAGCAAAAACCTAAACTGAGGCCTAATAAATACTTTAAGGCAAAATACAACAAAGTCAAGGCAAAACTAGCCCTCCTCAGTCCTGGTACTTCATCTAAATCATCAATGGTCAAGAACAAAGGGCTTGTTGATGAAGCATATGAATGTGATGAAGAAGATATGTCATCAAATGACAATGATATGACTGAAGTAAAGGTTCTCATGGCTCTAGCTGATGATGAAAATGTTGTTGTTAGCATAGAGAGTGCCAGAAATGTTGAATGGGTGAAGATCTCTATGAGAAAGGTACACACTCTTCTTGATATGGAGGATAATGATGAATGAAATTCTTTTCTTGATTATTTGTGTATTGATCTTAACTATGTTGAAGAGAAAAGAAACAATATTGTGTTAAAACATAGAGATCCTAATCAAGAACTGAATACATGCAAAGAACAACTTTTAGTATTAAAACAAGAAAAACTTGATTTTCTTACCATTCAGCATGTAAACACTGAAATTCTCAAAGAGAATAAAAACCTAATAATAGAACTAAAAGAGCTAAAAACAATCAGTGAAACATGGCTAGACAGTTCTTATAAAGTAAATTAGTGTATCAGTGAACAAATCCCCTCCCAAAAGAAAAGAATTTTGGGACTTGATCAACTCATTGAAGATCCCTCTAATTCTAGGCAAACAGACTTAGTCTTTGTAAAATCTTTAGCTGAACACATAAAAGTGTCCATTCCAGGCATTGAACGACCCTTGTTATCTGAAGCTGAAGGATTTACTTTGCCAAATCATAACACTGGTAGAATTCTTCCAGCTGAGTTACAAGTGAAAATAACTGATCCTTCGATTGCAATCACTGACTCTTCAGCTATTGAGTATGATTCATCTAAAGAATTAAAGACAAAGACTTCCGCAAACTCTGATATTAAAGATAACTTCTCAAAAACCAAGCTTTGGGGGAGATTATTAGAGAGCTTTCAAGAAGATGCAAAGTATGAGTATGTTGGTCAAGACACAAGATCGCAAGATGGCAAAGACGATAAAAACAAACAAGGAATAGATTTAAAGATCTCAAAATCAAAGACGAAGTCAAAAGATAATGACAAAGGCTCAAGATCAAAGATCACACAACATGAAGGAACAAGCCTACAACATAATAAAGAGAAAAGATTCAAGAACTCAATGACAAATCAATCTCAACAAGTCTAAGGAAGCAAGATTCAAGATCTCACCTCAGGAATTCAAAGACCATACGTTAGGGGAGATTGTTAACCTCAAATATGTCTATGAACATGGAAGTTCAGAATCTGCAGGATACCTCCTTGAGGAACCTCGCTTCAGGGGAGATTGTTAGCCTCAAAATATTGAGCCGAACAAGGAAGCTCGGCTATAAATTAAGGAAGCAAGGTCTTTATTAAATATATGTTGTAATAGGCTAGAATGGGAATCGGGCTCGTTAATTAATCTAATATTGTACACGTTAAGGACTAAGATCCAAAGTAATCCTGAGCCCGACCCCAGATAAAATACCACTCGACCCAACAAAGCCCATGATGTCCGACCCATGGTTTAAGTATAAATACCCCTCTCTAAGTGTGGAGAGGGTGTTGGTTCTTATTTGTATCTTTACACTTTGCAAGAATTCAACCATCTTTTTCTTCTCTCTACATTCTCTTTCTAAACTTCTCTCTACTCTTCTTTATTTTCTTCTTATCTTATTTTTCTTGATAATACCATGGTGAAGTGAAAGTTCATCTTGGTTCCTACAATTGGTATCACTCGCCATGGGTGGATTTAGTGGTTTCTTTATGGTAATTTTGAGCTTATTGATTTGGCTTATTTATACTACTGTTTGTGATATCATGTTTTGTATTTTTTTTGGGAGTGAATTTGCACACTCCTTAAATTGATTGGCACACTCAAAAAGATGTGTGTCATGACTATTATACCCTTAATATTAACACACTCTACCAAGTGGTGTATGGATATAAATATCAAAACATACATAATTTGAGTGTGCCAATCAATTTCAAGAGTGTGCAAATCACCACTTATTTATTTAGATATCACGTTTGTTTATTTTTTTTGATTTCACATTTTCTATTTTTTGTTTATGATATCATTCACAAATCTCTCAAACATACTTGCATTTAATTTGGGCTATCTTTGATGTCACTACATAAGTTTTAGGTTGTTCTCATAAACCAAACGAGCCATGTATCCTCAATATTGTGTGAAGTCAACATTTTGTTAATAAATTGTTTTCATAATCACTGTTGAATTTCATTTCAAATGTCACCCGTTGGTTTCAAAATTATTGTGGTGGTTTCTTCTTCAAACCTTTTCTATAAACTTACTTAGTCATAGCTTATTTCTTTTAGCTTATTTCGTGGCTCCTTTATATTAAAACAACTTCTTAGGGCTTATTTTCATGTGTTTTGAAGCTTTTTAAGCGTATTCAACATTTTTTGTTTTTTTGTCGTGGCTTATTCTTATGGTAAAACAGCTTGTTTAATAGCTTATTCAAGCTTATTTTGGGTGGCTTATTTATTTTGTTTGTGGTCCATGGTTTGAAACATCCAAGAGACAAAGATCCATTTTTAAGCAACAAATACGTTGTGTTTTTGTTGGTTTCTATTAAAGACAACAAAAAAGGACGGTAGTACATTTTTGGCTACTTGTGGAAGAGAGTTAGGAATCACTTGCAGAAGGCGATTAAACAAATTTAGCACGAGGCGAGTTAACAATGTTTAACATAAGGCGAGTAAACAATTTAAGAAGAGGCGAGTTAGCAAAAAGCGTAGCATAAGGCGAATTAACAATAATGCTTATAAGGCGAGTTAACAACGTGTAGTGAGAAGCGATTAACCATCACTGTGTGGGAGGCGATTAACCAATTTAACCGAAGGAAAATTATACATGTTTTCGAGTCGTTTTGGGTTTTCAGTTTTGAGTGTCGGTTCATTACGGGACTTCTAACGACTACCATTGTGATCGTGATCCTTTTTCGATCAACGTGGTGTATTTACATTTCACCGACGATAACCGTACAAACTCGCAAGAATTAAAAGACAATCGTTATCATATTTTAAAACGAAGAAGAAACAAAATAGGAGGGAAACACGTTTCTTATTTATTATAATTCAAAATTTGCAACTTTGGCCCCTCAACTTCATAACTGTTTTCACTTTTAACTTTTAGGTTTTCAAAGTTTTACTTTTAGCCCTTTGTCCTTACAACTCTTTCACTTTTAACCTTTAGATTTTAAATTACTTAACTATTAGCCCTTTAGTTAATAGCAAGTATTACTACTAGTCCTTCTTCTTTAATTTTTAAGTTTAACCTTTTACTTTCAATTCTTTTTAATATTAGTTTTTATGTTTAAAAAGTTTTTCACTTTTTACCTTCCTTTTACAAATTCCTTCTATTTATAGTCTTTGTTTTTTTTAATATTTTATTTAAACCTTTAGTTTAATAATAGTTTTCACCATTAGTCCTTTTAGCTCAACAGTCGTTTTCAAAAGATCAAGTGTTTCAAATACAACAACGATTTCAACAACAATTAATCATTGTTTCACGGTTTCTTTTTGATTTTGTAAAATCACGCGAAAAAAATTATATTCTTTTCTCTGTTTAAATCAAAGACTTGTAAAATCCCGTGAACGTTAATTGAGTTCAATCCACAACAACAATCACTTTACCTACTTAAGATCCTACAAATCATTTTTACTTCACATCACGGTCAAATGGAAACGAAAGATAATTTATCTCATGTTCGGATTTTGATGAACAAGAGATACAACAACTGCAAAAGCAAGCAAAGATTTTGAAAGAGAACTTCTTGAACAAATTCAATGCACTTAAAACAACCACTCAACGTCTTGAAAGGCAGACTTTCACTATCTGTCCATCGTTTAAATGCGCATTTTCACACCTCTTTCATACTAATGTCAGAACTTTCAAGTATAAGTTATCTCAAAACATGAATAACTTAGAAAAGCAACTCAACAATGAAATACTTCACGAGAAGGATTCCAAGTCTGCTCTAAGTGTGATCAAAGTGCAGTTTGACAAGTTCCAACATTCAGAGATGCTCAAGTCTTCCAATTATAATTCCAATGCTCGAGAAGCAAGGCAAGACTTCAAAGACTACACTCAAACAGAAGTTAAATCCTTTAAAGACTTGGTAATCCAACACATGGAATCCATTGAGCAATGTATTGTTGAAAGAACACGTCATGAACAAGAGATACATAATAGGATGAAAAGGTTGAATGAAAGAAAGTTGCAAATTCAAGAGTGCATGGTTTAAAAGGATAAAGCATCGGATGCTAGTTCGAGAGAAAAAGACTGCAATAGGATTGTATCAAACAAAGGGAATTATCAAGGTTTAGAGAATCAAAGCAACAAATTTGGAGATGAATGCAGCAGGTCAAGGAATGAATGCAATAACAAAAGCACTTTTGGGGATGATACAGACATTAGACCTTCCTATGACACAGAACAAATGGTTGAGGTACCATATACTGCTAAATATAATGTGTTTACTGTTGACACACAACATTATGAGCAACCTGAATGCCTTATTAACACTTGTGTAGTGGAAAAGGTTGATAGTAATATCATTCCTGATTCACCAGATATGTGTGATAATGATATTCAGACTGACCAAAATGCTGAAGATGAGCGTGATGCGCTTGCTAATTTAATTGCAAATTTAAAACTTGAAGTTGATGAAAATAAAAAAATTCAAAATCAATTAAAGAAAGCAAACGCATCACTTGCTCATGAATTGAAATAGTACAAATCTATTCTTGTAGAAACTAGTAGAACTCTGGGGGAGTCTAATAGTATTCGGGATAGTTTTGTTTAATTTCACTTCAAAATAAACATACTAAGTTTGAGAGATATAAGACCTTAAATGACCGTACAATTGACTATGACAAACTTGAACATAAGTTAAATGAAACTCTAGGACTATTAGCTCAAAAAGAAATTGACATAAAAGAAGGTTTAAAACTTTAAGCCTATGAAATTTCAGTTGTCAAAGAGAAACACAATGAGTTAGTCACACAGAGTCTGTTAGCCTCAATTTATTGAATCGAACAAGGAAGTTCGGTCACTCTATGATGGAGCTTCGGTCTTTAATTAGTTAACGTTGTAATAGGATAATATCGGGAATCGGGCTCGATAGTTAATTTAATATTGTATATGTTTTGGGTTTAATCCCAAGCAAAACCCGAGCCCGGGTCCTAGTTAAATATCCCGTGCGTCACTTTTAAGTGTCGGGGTATATAAGGAACTTTTCCACTTGGAAAAGTTAGTTGTTCAAAATATCTAAAATATCTTTTCTCTTTTCTCTCTCATTTCTCTCTCCTCTTTCTCTCTCTAAACAACTCATCTCTCTTTCTCATTTCTAGTCCGATTTCGTGTATGATTGTATGAAGTAAAGTGTTACGGGATCCTACAATTGGCATCAGAGCTACGTGTGGATTCGTGGTTGATTCTTGTGGTTAAAAAAGATCAAATTCGTGGTTAAAAAATAAGTCATAAGAAAAAAATCAAACCCGAATTTTTGTGCTTAGATGTGTGAATGTTTTAGTTATTAAGCAAGATCTAGGCATAAGGTAGCTAATTGTGCAAGAGAAATCAAGTTAAAAGGTCAAAAAGGGCGATTTTTAGGCGATTTTAGGTGGAAAAACTCGTATATTTCGTCGTTGCGTTTTGACTTTCTGGCAAAGTTCATGTTGCGTTTTGACTCTCTTCTTGTTGCGTTTTGACTTTTTTCTTGGTTGCGTTTTGACATTGGTTGCGTTTTGGTTCATTGCGTTTTGATTGCAGGTTGCGTTTTGAAGACATATATTGCGTTTTGACTAAGGAATACTTTGACCAATTTTTTATTTCATTGCGTTTTGAGCATTGCGTTTTGACCAAATCTCAACCACTGCGTTTTGATAAAGTTCATTGCGTTTTGAGCATTGCGTTTTGACCAAATCTCAACCACTGCGTTTTGATAAAGTTCATTGCGTTTTGATTCAAAAGGCACTGCGTTTTGTCTAGAAATCTTGCGTGAAGAAAAGGGTTTCAGTAAAACAGCCATAACTTTTGATCCGTAACTCCGTTTCAGGCCCGTGACCTCTCAAATCGAAGAGAAAAACGTGACGGATCACGCTGTAACCACCCTTTAGCTGGTTAAGGATTTCTTAAGGCCCAAAAAGCTCGTTTACTATGATTTATTGACATTTTTCAGTTTTTTGGAATTTGTGTTAGACTTGTTTTTGTTCTAGCTCACGGCCCATCTGTATTTTTAGGCCCGTTTCAGTTTGGTGAGCCTATTTAAACAAACAGCTTTAACCCTAGCCAGAAAATTATCTGTTTTTAGACAATTAAATCATTGGCCGCTGATTCCGAATCAAATCATTCACGGTTTTCTATTGATTTTGTAAAATCCCGTTAAATAATAAAACAAAGAAAAAAAAAAAAATAAAAAAAAAAAAAAAAAAAAAAAAAAAAAAAGAGAAAAAAAAATAAAAAAAGAAAAAAAAAAAAGACGAATATCTGTTTTTAGACAATTAAATCATTGGCCGCTGATTCCGAATCAAATCATTCACGGTTTTCTATTGATTTTGTAAAATCCCGTTAAATTTTTATCGGTTTTAATCATAGACGTGTAAAATCCCGTGAACGTGAATTGCATACAACCACAACATCAATCACATCATATCCACTTAAGATCCAACAACTTTCACACTTCATAGTTAATAGCCATTCATTCATCATGTCTACTCCAGTCAGTACATCCTCGACAGATAGTCAAATGCATAATAATATCATGGCAGCTGGGTCAAAAGATCGTCCTCCAATGCTTGGAACCAGAAGATAATCACAATAGAAGATCACGTTTTTCTACGGTACAATTGACACAAAAAATAATGGATGAGGGACTAGAAAAAATGCACACTGAAAATGGTCCCTACTTTCCAACCAGTGTTACTTATTCAAGCTGGTTTCCAGAAGCTGAAGGTCGTCCTGCAAGTTCAACAATCATGACAGCAATTGAAACTAATAGAACATGACCTCAGAGAAGAACAAAGAACACTTTTAGTCTAGAAAAGGAACAATTTTCTTGCTTTAACTGGTATTGGAGATGAAATCTATTCAACTATTGATGGCATGCAACACACAAATGAAATGTTTGGATAGCCATTGAAAGGCTACAAGCAGGTGAAACGTTGAACGGAACAAGATGTAAAACCAATCTGTGTTTGGGAATGTTGGGAAGTTTACTTCTCGAGATGGAGATCCTTGAGTCGTATACTCACGGTTTTACAAATTGATGAATGATTGACCAGGACAACTTGCAAGTTACAACCAATGCAAGTAATTTCAATTTCTTCAACAAACGTCAACCAGAATGGTCATGGATTGTTGACGCGTGTCAAGCAATCAGAAAAAATAGACATCATCTCATATCACGACTATTTGACATCTCAGCAGTTTCAGAAGAGGTTAATGAATATTCGTGCTGTAGAGAATAGCCAAAATGCAAATCCACATTTATATTAATAGCACTTCTTGCGGCTGCTCAACCAGAACAGAATACTTTACTAACAAGCACCAAAACCTCAAAGATCAAATGCAACATCATCTTCCACAAGACAAAGTGCATCTACCAGACACAAAGGCAAAGAGGTCGCCAAACCAATTACACCTCAATCTGAGTCTGTCTCTGAAGAAGACATTGATCCTGAACAAGCTCAGAGGGACAAGGAAATGCAAAATAATTTGGCACTCCTTGTAAAGTATTTCAAGAAGCTCTACAAACCTACCAACAACAACCTTCGAACTTCTTCAAACTCCAAGAACAAAACTAAAGATACCACACCAAGGTATAACAATGACAATTGATTGCAATTTTACATACATATAAAATAATATACTTATAGAGAAATTAAGGAAATCCCCAAGTATCCCTTGGACAATTCCACTCACAAAGATATATATATAGAATACGTATGTTTGACCGGGCAAGTATGATCGCCCGGGTCGTTTCCCCAATGACTAGTGCAATGGAAACCTCGATCTCGTTCGGAATGATTGATTTGAATAAGAAAAGAGATATTTTTGATTTATTTATGCTACTAAAATTAAAGGCACAATTTAAACAACTAATTAACAAGTTAAACTAATTACGAAAGTAAATAAAATGCGACATTTAAGAAAACAAATGCAATTTAAAACTTAAAAATGTAAACTAGATTCCTAAACCTAATTTAATGCTAAAGAAAATTTTAGGAAAAAGAAAAATATTTTTTAAGGGCTTTTCGGATTTTTTTTATGAATTAAATTCTATTTAATCTAAATTATATTCTAAAAATAGAAATTAAATTGATAAAAACTAAGAAAAATACTTTTTAAACTAAATTAACTCTAAATTACTTAAAAAGATGAGAAAAATATTTTTTTTTTTTTTTACTAATTTTTCTATTTTTTTTCTTTTTATTTGATTTTTGAAAATGAAATATTAAAAACTAAAATTAAAGTTGAAAATTTAAAAACTAAAGGTTTGAAAATTAAATGTTTAAATCTAAATTCGAAAATTAATTTTTTAAAAATATAAATCTTAAACTGAAAATTGTATAAAAATATTTTTTAGAAAATTAACTTTATTAAAAGCCCTAATTTTTAATGAGTAATTATTAACTAATTTAACTAATTAAACTTAAAACCTAATTTTTTTTTTTTTATAAAAACTATTTTTATTAAGCTTAATGAAATTTTTCCAAAACACATGGGTTAAAATTGACAAAACAGAAAAATAAGGGTAGGCGGGGAAAATTTAGATTTATATAAAAAACACAAAGTTTGATCAATTGACAGAAGCAGTCCCTTAACCTAGGGACTTAACAGACTAAACTATTAAACTAACGAAGGACTAACTATGCAATTAACTAAGGACTAACTGCGTAATTAACAAGGACTAACTGTGTAACTTTTAAACTAACTGAAATTATGAAACAGTGCAGAACAGGTCCCTGAAGTTCCTAACTTCTAACACTCAGCATCCCTTTTTTATAATAAACAGCTTATTATCTTAGCTTTTTAAGAACCAACTTAACTCTATCTTATTTTAAATAAGCTGAATAAGCTTATTAGGGCTGATAAGCTTTAGCAACTTCTCAAAACAAAGTAAAAAGAGCTTATCAAGAAAACAGAAAAAAAATGTAAAATCTAAATAGAGTGTACCTTGGTGTTTCCAGCATGAACAGGAAACAATAATAAGCTAAATGAGCTTATGGCTTATTCACATAAGCTCAATTTCGAATCAATAATGACCTACTCTAATCCTATGTGCTAACCCTTAGCTCTAAACCCTCTTGATACCATAGCAGCCATCCAATTCCAGGTTGGTATCAAGCCTTGATCAAATGACAGCAATAACAAACACAAACACCAATTTTTCGACAGAATTTAAATGAAGACACGAATTAATATAAAATAATACTTTTATTAAAAACTAAAATAAAGTTTTTTACAATACGAAATTAAATAACATGAAATTGAAATTACAAATAGAACAACTACTAAAAAAAATTAAACTACTACAAAAATAAACTAAAAAATTCCCCCGAATAAGCTGGAATGAGGGGGTATTTATACCCCAAGCTTGAGCTCTTGCCATCTTCTCGATCCTTCTATCCTCTTTATCTCAGCCCTTCAATCTTTTCTCTTTCCTTGATTTATATCTCAATCGTTCGATTGAGGCATGTGTGCACCCGGATCAATGACGTGGCATATGTGTGTTAGTTATGTGAGTGTAAACACTCACATACGTCACATCACCCAATCGTTTCATTAGATTATGCCAGGGTGGATTGGGTTGGGGTTAATTGAAAGTGACAGGATGGTTAAGGTTTGTGAGAGGGTTATTAACCCTATGGTTAATTAGTGTGGGGATGAGGGGTTAACGAACTAGGGTTCATGGTGTTCTTGGTGTGTTCATGTGTGTGTGAGTGAGTTTAATCTCATTTGGGGGTAAATGAATGAATAGTAACTGTAAATGAGTTATAAGATAAACCGGGTAGTGTAGGGTTAGGGTCGGGTTAGGTCGGGTTGGGGCTTTTGATATGATTGGTTGAGAGATGGTCCATGGGTAGTTTGACCCGGGTATATGACCCGCGACTTTTTGTAACTATGAGGAAATTACAACTTCGGTCCTTGTGTTTGGCAAGCACAATTTTCTTAGTATAAATAACTTTGGGTAAATTGCATATTCAGCCCTTGTGTTTATAAAACAATGGAGTTTGGCTTTGGTTGACTGTGGTTTAGCTGCAGTTGACTGTAGAAGGCTGAGGCATGATTTCTTTGGCTTCGGCTTTGATTTCTTTAGCTTCTTGATCACTCATCCGTTCTCGTGTCCGTTTTTGACTGATTTCTTGCGATATTTGACATATCCATACCTGCACACATAAAACTCAGATTTTTGCCATTTTTGATCCGTTTTGGGTTGAATTGGGCTTTTTTAAGCATAAATTGATATGTATAGTTTAACAATTATCAGTTTCCCCGGCGACATGTCGTCGAGGATAGTGTGAAATAAAACCACTAGCCACGTGGCATCGTTGACTGTCAACTAATATAGGAGAGTTTCCCCGGCGACATGTCGCCGGGTATAACTGTCAACTAATTGCAGTTGTTTAATCTCTTTGTTAATTACGACATTATCCTCGGCGACATGTCGCCGGGTATAACTGTCAACTAATTGCAGTTGTTTAATCTCTTTGTTAATTACGGCATTATCCCCGGCGACATGTCGCTGGGGAAATCGTCCAACGTGGCACGTATTTTGGATGACTGAAACTGTGTGGGCCCGTATGTGTCGTCGGGGCAAATTGTCGGGGAACGAATCCCCTTCGAGCTTTCCCCGGCATGTTTTCCCCAGTGACATGTCACCGGGGAAGAGTATCCCCATGGACATGTCGCCGGGGATAGTGGAATTTTATCCCCGGAGATAGAGGTAAATGTTGTAGTGCATGCAAGTTGCAAGTAAACATAGTAAAAGAAATTTTAAACAGATAACTATAGTTAAAGATGCTTCTCTAATTGGTCATTAAGAATAACTATATAATTATATAAACTACAACACATAGAATGGATAATAGATAGCTAGACTTTAAATATTGATTGGTTACGAAATCATTATAGATTATTAGAAGAGGCATTAAGTTGGGCAATATCGAGTGTGGGATAGATTGCTTAAGCTAAGGTACGGATATATCTACTCTCTCTAAGTATTATTTATTCCTAATATATTAGTATGGATATCTGATATTATTCTTTTATTTGTGAATATGATCGTAAGGATGCTTCTTAACTTCGTTCTTTTGATTCACAATATATTTGTACGGATGACTCTCTATATTTCTTTGGATTCGTAATATGTTTCTATAGATAATTCTCTATATTCGTTCTTTTGATCGTTATTATATTTATATGTATGTTCTTTTACGTGTTCTCTTGAATAACATAATCCATTCTAATTCTTTCGGTTTTGACCAACTTCAAACCCCGCAATTTTCCGTCAATCATCAACCTCCTCAACCAATGAGCATGGAAGCTTTGCAAGCCCAAGAGGACCTAATGAAATCGATTGAAAGCTTTCTCAAAAAGTTTAATCGTATCTCTTTGGGAAAACGCTAAGGTTTCTATTGCATGCTTGGGACAACTTTATTGAAGTTAAGCACGCTCAACCCGAGGAAGTGCAAGAATTGCTTAGCAAACTTGTTCAAGATATGAAAATCATAAGTGACGAGCTATCTGAGTACATCAATACTCCGGCTTGGAATCGCCCTCTCGTCTACTGTGATGATGATGATGGACAATGACTATACCATTGCAATCACACCCGTTTTATCAACCGAGGAGCCCGTAAACTCTCTAATTATGGAGGATGAGCATCTTGACACAATTCCGGCAACGGAATCGGACGAATTCATAAAGTCTAGTGTTGAAATCCTTGTCCCAATCCAAGTGATCCAAAAGGTGTTCCCAAAGTGTGTGATTGCATTTCATGAAATTCTCCGCCTCTTGACATTTCAAAGAAAGATCAATCTGAGGATTTCTCCGAATCTAAACGTTGATTCTACTCGACTGATGAAGAATCCTTCTCTAGTATCGATTGTCGAGTATGTTTGAGGCATCACCTCCCCAATTCTGAGCAGTTAGCTCGAAAGGTGAGGTGATTGTTATGTCCAGAAGTTTGAAGGAGTTGAGGATGACATTCTTTTAATCAAAGACGTACCCATCGTGAAAAATTGTTGAACTGTCAATCGTCTTGATGCTTAAAATCGAAGCATTAAAAGATATCCCGTTCCATCTCGTGATGAGTGACCAAGTACCTCCTCATTTCCTAACCTTTTCTTGGAAGACTAACACCTTTGATAATTCTTTGCCCCGAATCGGAAACTTTCCTGCTTTACTTTCGGAAGAGCCCTAGTAAGTGGCAGTCCCACAACTCATCTCTGAGTTATCTCTTCCAGATTATAAAGCTTTTCTTACATGATAACGATCATTTTAAAGGAGAAGAGTAGTGGCAGTACCACTACTCATGTTGATTCTTCTCAATATATTCGTTATTTCTTTGATCCTTTCGAATGATCAGGTTCCTCCTGCCGATAGAGTGTTTTTATATCATAGGACTCGCCGATTGAACTTGCTTGACTATCATATCTCCACCGGAGTTATGCCAGTCGAGTCGTTCAGTTGTGGCCTTGGAACATTCTTCAAGATGATACTCTAGTTCTATAAGACTTTTGCAGGTGCCTTTGAGTAGCTCGAATTCCTGTCCAACCAGAATTTCTTAAGTCAGCTCTTTAATGCTGAGCCGATTCAGGACAAATGCAGAGAAGTCAAATGAGGTATCCACGAGCTCATCGAATGAAGTACGAGGTTCTTTAGCACGAGCAACTTGACTAATCCAGGTCTGAGGAGGTCGGAAGTCAACATGTTGTCTCTTATTCCAATTAGAATCAAGAGTTGAAGGTCGTTCGGGTTTCTTGAACCAGTCATCCTTGGAAACCTCCTTATCAGCGGGTTGTTCATCATTGTTACTCGTGTCGAACTCTTGATCCTGTTGCACTCCCTGAGTCATCAACTGTATGACTTGGCTCCTCTGCATGGGCAGATTTGCTAGAAGGCTTATGTTGAGAGTGGGAGGCGTCTTTTGAGGTGCTTGAAGACTTCTTTTCCTTTGACCATGAATATCTGGATGACTAAGCTTCCATGCTTGACTTCCTTCTTTTTGTCCCTTGATCTGATCCAGCTGAGGGGTCTTGATCTTTGTCTCTGTCGTCTCGACTCTTCTTCAACGTAAAGACTTCACCATATGTATCAAATAGATCTTTGTCAGTTTGATAAGATTTGACTAGAGCATCATAAAGTTCCCTTTTATAGTCAGCTTTATCATATGACTTATTCTTCTCCATCTTGTCTATAAGTATCTTTGTAAGCTCAAACTTGGAGAGTGATGCGACTGCCTCATAAGTAGACTTTGATTGAGAGAAAGACCTTGCCAAGACTGCATCTTCTAATGATTCTGTGACATTTTTCTCTATCACAGGATTTGCAAAGTCTGAGACTGCTTGAGGGAGAATCTAAGGAAGTTGAGTGTTGACTTCTTCTTTAAGAATAGCTCTCATTAATGTGTCAACGAGTTCTATGTAATCCATCTTCTCAGCTTGAGCTTCTTCTCTATAGTCCAAATTATGTGCCATAATGGCCTTTTAGATAGCTTCTCTAAGTTTGTTGTCAATGTAACGATCTACTATAGCAAGAATGGAGGAGAGGCTTGAGCATACTGGTCAACTTGCTTTATCTCTGACATATCTTTTTCTAAGTTGGTAAATCTGTCATTGAACTTGAATACATATGAGAAATCTAGAAGTGAAGGAAATGAGTTTGTAGCTTCAGAAGTTGTTGGTGTCGGAGTTGGTGTTGCTTGTTGCGATAGAGGATTGAAGAAAGGAGGTTGTGGAGGAATAGTTATGGTAAAAACGGATGTTACTTCAGGAGTTGCTGTTATTGGAATGGCGTAAAGAGACAATGTTTGACTCATTGGTTCTTCATGATGAGTTGTGGTGTCTGTCAAAGAAGCAATCTCATTGTCATCTAGAGAAGGATTCTCAAGATTTAGGAGCTTGCTTGTAAAGTCAAAGGAGACAGAAGAACTTTGTACTGGTTCATCAGTTTTTATGTGTCAAGGACCGCTGTAAGAGTCACATAAGCGTCTTCCTCTACTTTCTCAAACCCTGACTCTTGAGAAACATTTTGTTGGTCTACTCCACCTTAATCAGCATCGGTCATGTCAGCATCTCTATTTCCCAAATTTACGTTTACATCATTATACAACTCCTTAGTGACCTCATCATCTTCTTCTTCATCCATCTTTTCTTCATCATCAATCTTTTCTTCTTTTTCTTCATGGTATTTAGTGCTAGACTGATTGAGAACAGGAATCTTGATTCTGTCTGACTCAGTTCTATCACTATCAGTCTCTTCTTTATCATCATTCGTGTCATCATCTTATTGGTTATCATCATCATTAGCATCATCATCATCATCACCATCGCAATCATTACCATCATCATCATCATTACTATCACTATCATCATTATTATCATCATTACCCTCGTCATCTTCAGTGTCATCTTCATCATTATCATCATCATCTTCTTTTTCACTATCACCCCAAGACACTTTGTCACTTTTCGAATCATATTTGGGTACATCAGGAACCCCTGGTTTAGTACCAGTTCCTTTATCTGCACAAATGTCTTGAGATGATGCTCATCAAGAACCCCTAATTCAAAATTAGTTCCATCACCTAAGCCACTTGCATGTGAGATATGAAAGTCTTTATTGCTTCGTTTAGTATCCCCCTTGAGCTGATGATATGTGCTTAATTACACATATCTTTTACCTCTAAAAACGAGCTTAAATGACCAAAAACAGATAAAAAACTGCCAAATATATGTTTGTTTTGCATTTGTATTGTGCAGGAAGTGGATATCAACAAAAGGACGAAAAACCAATCAAAAAGAGACAAAACAGAACACGGGATGGAAAAGTGTGTGAAGACGAAGCCAAATCAAAGTAAAGTCTTCTCCGAGAAGAAAAAGCAAAGAAAAATATAACTTGAGGGGTCAAAAATGCCAAACCCCTAAGTTATATTATCATATAAACCACAGGGGCTGATTATGCCAATTGGGAAACTTCATTTATAAAAGAAAGAAAATGGGAAAAAGAAAATGAAAAGAGGAAAGATGTGGAGGGGCCTTTCTTGTACACAAGCCAAACATACCCTTAATCATCTTCAACCTCTCTCTGTCACAACCCAACTTGTATAAACCCTTTCCCCAGCTTTCCCGCCAATACCAAAACCAGCCAGCACCCTGTTTTTGCTCCCATACTTCTCTGCAAAATCACTCAACACCCTACTACTACCCATCCCAGCTTTATAAAGTCCATGTTGGCAATCCCTCTCCATTCCCAAAGCACTTCGATGGCTGAGATTGTTTCCAAAGAAGCTCAAAAGAATTCAAAGGCTGGGATTTGCTTTAGTCTCTCCTCACACAACTAGCACACTTGGTTTTATCTCTCCAAAGAAGCACAAGATGGAAGTCCAATACTTCGGCTATATATATAGAGCTTCTTGTAAATCATCACATCTATCTATCTAGTTAGTTTTTAGTTTTTAATTTAACTTAAGCTTATTTTCAGTCATTTACAGCTTTTGCTTTCAGCTTTGTAACATTTCCAAGTTTTAATGCAAATTTGAGTTTTTAAAGTCACTTTGTAATCCCAAGTGTTATGTTTCTGAATTGAGTTGTTTTATGTTCAAAAGCTCTCAATACAGCTTGTTTACAAACTGTTTTAACTAAGTGAACTTAAAAGGTTAAGTAGTTAAGAGAATATCACACCAATCACTCTCAAATATACCTCAGCTTATGTTATGGATGATAAGCCAGTTTTGGATGGGCTTATAGACTCTCACTAGCTTGTTTTATGCAAGCTAGAGCTTGTAGATTCATTGTTTGACCCTGTTTTGAGCAAGGGTGTAGTAAGTCTCTCTTTTTCTTACTTTACTTATCTATTGCAGAACTGCTAGTTTATTTGATACAACTGTAGGTTTTAAGTTTATACTGCTAGACTAATTCATGCTTATTTAAGTGCTTATTATGGATTGAAAATTACTTATAAGTGTTTTACTTTGTTATTTGATAATCTGTTTTTAATAAGTTTGAACTAAAAATGATTTTTGGAAATGTTAAATGCTGTTTTAAACGAGCAGTACTAACTCCAAGTTAGTACTGCTAGTTCATTTTTAGGACAGTACTAACTTCAAACGAGCAGTACTAACTCCAAGTTAGTACTGGTAGTTAATACTGGTGGTACTGTTGTTAGTACTGTTGTGTTTCTCTTGTGTAATTTAGCTTAATTGCATGCTTAATTTGCCTATTTAGATTTAGATTAGCTTATTTGTGCCTTAGTGTAAAAGTTTTTAGTAGCTTTAATTCAATTTCCAGCTTATGTTATTTGTTTAAATTTTATGTGCATTTACTTTCAGTTTTAATTCCCAATCATTCCTTGTGACATTCAAGAACCAATCATCAATCGTCTTGCGATTTTCCATTTCAGCCTCGTTGGGACATAACGACCCGGGAACACTCTATACTGCTTCCGGTTTTCTTGATCTCATGGATTCTCATCCTTGAATTTATTTATATCATATATATATATACGTTTTAAGGAGTAAGTTTCAACGGATCAATTTTTGTCCCTTGGTGTATTTATGTCATACATAGATAGGTTCTAAGGGGTGAGCTCGATAGTGATCAATTTTTGGCGCCGCTGCCGGGGAGTTTGAAAAAGAATATCGCTACGTATTGACAACTTGTGTTTGAATCTAAAAAAAAAAAACATGTAGACAAAGTAATACTTGTGGGTTGAAGCCTGGCCATACAAAAGCACCGGATATGAAAAGGGACTCACGAATATAATTATAAATGTCCAAAAGATATACTAACCTTTAGAGTAAAAAGGCACGGTCTATAAAGGACCGTAAGAACGTCTTATGTCATTGTTCTGGATCACCACGAACATCCTGTGACCACAAACTATTAAAAGACCTGTGAACTTTTATAAATATGCGATTCAAGAGTAAAAAAAATATAGACACATACCATCGTTCGATTGTTTATACACCAGACACCATATCTGCAAGTAATTCCTCATAATCAGACATGGAATAAAAATGCATAAAGTTAATTGATATATTTATATTCACATAAAGTTTTTGTATTTTTACTATAATACACGCAGGATGAGCGGCCGCGCGTGCGGCGGCATGTTTTATTACTATCTAGTGTGCGGAAAAAAGAAAAAAAGGGACATAACATTAAACTTCAAGCAGAGAGAACTGTTGTAATATAGAAAGTAAGCTACAACGTCACATGATTGTCCCTTGGCCCAACTGTAGCAATAAAGCCCAAAAAGCAGTAGTAATATACACGAACCATGGCAGCATTAAATCACAACATGCAATACTTGTGCCAAACAGTTTTAACTTTTATACTGTTTTAATATTATAACAGTACTAATATACTCGGCAGTATTAACATCCTATTCTTTAAACAATATTAAACGTAGCTTGGCAGCACTAACCTTTAATGCTCGAACAGTAGTAATAACATCCAAGCAGTTTTAATGTTTCATTAGCAGCATAAAATCATGGAGGAAAGGAAGGTGGTCAGAAGATGTTCAGAAAACCTAAAAACCTATGAGACTCTAGCTTCTTTTATTTAGAAGTTCTATCATTAACTTTACGGAGCATTATCAGACACTGATATGATGTACGAATTAACAAACATAAAAATTCCAATTAGCCCTCCTATTTGGTTTCAGGCCCACAATTTAACCGAGTAGAAGGTAAATATGGTTACTTATGCAAAACAAGTGTGGCTCACAATAATCCCCGAGCTAACTTTCCACCACTCAGGACTGATGAGACATTAGCTTAGTGATATTTTGTTGGAGGTCATAAAAACTGAAATGAAATAGTGAAAGACAATACTCCGTATATAGCTTATTTTGTTAGCAGCTTATCATTCTATTTTTATTGAATGGTCAAAATGCAAGCAGGTACACAATTAATATGCAACCATCCTACTTCCACAGGTGAGATCATAAGAAAGCAAGGAAAAAGAGTATAGGTGAGTAATGGATATATTCTGTCTACACAAACTTACCACAATGGGTGTGTGATGTATAGAAAAAAACATTAAGAAACATCAGGTATATAGCATTAAGCAGTCTCTAACCTGTTTGGAAATAAATGGCTGAATCCCTTAGGCGCTAAGTGAGCTTCCAAACCGTAGTGCTATTTTCGCTACTCTTGCCTGATTCAGACGAAACATTGGGTTAATGAAGACAATAAAGCTTGTTAACTAAAATACAAAAACATTCCTAGCCATCGTAGTTTTCTAAGTAGAACAGAATCTGTTGATCAACGTTTCTATCCTTTAACAACAATTCAGACCCAATGCAATTGTGTTGCATCAACAGAACCTTGAAATTTTAACAATTCAGACCCAATTCAGTTGTTTACCTAAAAACCATTCATAATTGTTCTAAGAACACCAAATTTCTATTTTTCAACAGGCAATGGAAGTCAAAGATTGGTACACAAAAGGCTACCTTCCTACAAGTTGACATTGGATCATCAGAGTAGAAAGGTGGATACCCCACAAGCATTTCAAACATAATAGCACCAAGAAAGCCCACTGAAGCAAAACAAAAAATGGCATACTGCACGGATAAATTTAAGTGGTGCAAGGAACATCCTGCTCAATTTCACAAGAAAGACAAAGGTAAAATTCTTAACTGATAAAAAGAAATTTGAATCAGCTTTCACGTGAAGGATAAAATTTGGCTTCATCTTCGTTTAAGGTATCCTTTCTCATAAGCAGGGTCATCATATCTCCACCAGGTAGATATTCCATAACTAGATATAGATATTTGGTATCTTGGAAAGAGCAATACAGTTTGACAATACAATTGATGTCCACTTCTGCAAGCAGATTCCTTTCAGCTTTCACATGTTCAACCTAAATGGATTAATAACTTTATAAAGTAAGTACCCGATTAAAGAATGTAAAACATATTTATTAAATAGAAACACACAATTACATACTTGGCCTCTACGAAGCATTTCTGATTTCTTAAGCTTTTGCATGGCATATACATTGGTCGTCGACTTCTCTCTGCAGATTCTGATCTACAGCACAAGATGACGATGCAAGTTTGAGCATATAAGAAGAAACATATAAAACGAGACATAAATACTACCCGACAACACTTAAACTTTTAATATCAGATAGATTTATGATATAAAGGAACATGTATAAAAATCATCACCAAAACTTATCATCCGAAACTTATTAGATAAAGCATTGAAACCTCACCTCACCTAAAGCACCCTTCCCTATCATGGTAAGTGATTGGTGAAAACGAGGATAGCAGATCTGATTGTGGTGACTAGGTGAAGCGGCACCTGTAGTAGTGTAGAGGTGAGTGGCGAGCATGGTGGTTCTAGAATAGGGGTAGAGAGATACAGTTGTGAGATGAGATTGAGAGGATAAGGGTAAGGATGTTTTAGAAATGAAAATATAAGGCGGTCAATTTGACTTTTGGTGAAAACATAAGCGGGATAAATGAAATGTTTTGAGGGAAATTTTATTTTATTTAGAGATAATAAAATAAAATGAATCTTATATCTTTATTTAAAAAAAGTATGAATTAGCGAGAACACCTTGACCTCGCATGTATTTTGGCACAAGCCATTATTCACCCCACAATTAATAGCTCCAGCAACTCTCCTAACCAAGTGGGGCACCAACTAGAGTAGGCAAGGGCCGAGACTCGAACCCTAGTGTTTAAAAAAAAAACTATATGCTTAAGTTTATAAGTACCACTCTTACCGATACCAAAAATGAGGTTTCATATTCGGTTATCTAAGGTTATAAGGTAAAGAGACAAACGAATACAGAAGCTTGACGCATGGGTTATTTCAAGAGATGTTAAATGGATGAGTCGAGATGGTATCGTTATACATGAGATGTTAAACGGATGAGTCGAGATGGTATCGTTATACATGAGATGTTAAACGGATGAGTCGATATAGTATCGTTGATAATGGCTAATTCACATGGGTCATGGGTCATGTGCATTAGGTTATCACTGGTCACATTCATTAATGGGTATTTAACATCATATGGGTCATATGCATTGGGTTGTAGTGGCTTATAGTGTCATGTTACGACACATCTATGACTGGTGACAATGGGTAATTAACATAGGTCATGGGTCATGTGTATTAGGTTATAACTAGTCACATTAATTAATGGGTAGTTAACATCATATGGGTCATATGGATTGGGTTTTAGTGGCTTATAGTGTCATGTTACGACCCATACATGATTGGTGACAATGGGTACTTAACATGGGTCATGGGTCATGTGCATTGGGTTGTAGTGGCTTATAGTGTCATGGACCCATGCATTACCAATGACAATGGGTGATAAGTATAGAATACACATATCTATTTATGCTTAAAAAGGCCCAATTCAACCCAAAACGGATCAAAAATGGCAAAAATGTGCTTGTATCTGAGTTTTATGTGTGCAGGTTTGGATATGTCAAATATTGCAAGAAATCAGTCAAAAAC
>BQNB010065031.1:0-35091 GCA_026074375.1 Tanacetum coccineum
GAACCAAAAGGCAGACTTGTTGAGCAAACTGGCTTTGGTAGCATTCAACCACCTCACTAAAGATATTTTAGTTGAAACATTGGACACCCCATCAATGGACATCGAGGAAATAAATACAATAGTGGAGGAAGATAGGGAAACCTGGATGACCCTCGTCATTAATTATCTAGAGAGAGGGATATGGCTGGAGGACCAAAACGAGGTATGAGCCTTGCGGGTGAAAATAGGACAGTACGTCATGAAGGAGGGAGTGTTGTTCAAAAGATCATACCTAATTCCTATGCTCCGGTGTGTAGGCCCATTGTAGGCCAACTACGTCATACGGGGGTATGCAGCATGCACTTGAAAGCAACGTCGGTGGTAGCAAAGGCCACCCGGCAAGGATATTATTGGCCAACAATGCACCGGGATGCAAGAGAAGAAATACGCAAATGTGATTCGTGCCAAGTCCCAAAACTCTAATGACTTCGATCATGGCACCTTGGGCATTTTTCAGTGGGGAATAGATTTCCTGGGCCCACTCCCAGAGGCCCTAGGAAAGGTGAAGTTTGTAATTGTGGCCATAGACTGCTCCACTAAATGGATATAGGCCAAGCCGCTAGCTAGAACGACAGGGAAGGAAGTAAAGTAATTCGTATGGGACAATATCGTTTGTAGGTTCATGTTGCCAAAGATAATTGTCACGAATAATATAACTAACTTCATCAATGATCCTTTCAAAAGCTTGTGCAAAAAATTGAATATTACACAAATAAACACTGTTGTGGCACATCCTAGGCTAACGGTCTGGTGGAAAGAGCAAATAGGAGCCTCATGGAAGGGATCAAGACTCGTTTAGGGCGAGAAAGGAAAGGCTGGGTGGATGAATTGCCTAACGTCTTATGGGCTCATCGAACATTACTCAAAACCAGTAATGGGGAGACACCATACAGCAGTCATCCCAGCAGAAATTGTCAAGCCCACACATTGGACAATGATGATCAAAGAGGGGGGAAGGCAATGAGGAGGAGATGAGGTTAAACCTTGACTTGCTACAAGAAAGAAGAGAGGCAGTCTCTATCTGGGAGGCCATATACAAGATGAAAATAGAGCACTACTACAACAAAAGGGTACGACTGATGTCTTTCAAAGTAGGCGAGTATGTCTATCAGAAGAATGAGGCCAGCCGGGTAGAAAATTTAGGAAAGCTGGGCCCAAAGTGGGAAGAACCATACTTGGTGGTGGAAGCGTATTAGAATGGCTCATATTAAGCGGCGGGGGGGAGGGAGGGAGGGGGGGGGGCGGGATGCATCAATGGACGTCAAATGATACAAAGAGGTGTATCACGTTTGGCATGCAATCAACTTGAGAAGATGCTACTTGTAGGAATCATTGTGTTTATAATTCCAGCTCACTAATGTAATCCGTAAGAATTTTAATAAACAATCAGGTCGCTCCCCATGATAAAGGGAGGGCAATTTTCCGATAACGAAATGTGTAAGATGGTGGGACATAAAATCATAATGACTTCGACGGATGACTGGTCATCTCCGATAGATATATGTAGTCAATGTCTACAAATGTAGACAAATTATTATGTGACTCGGACGGATGACTGACCATCTTCGATCGATATATGTAGTCAATGTCTACAAATGTAGACAAATTATTATGTGACTCGGATGGCAGCCGGGTAAGCAACACCTACCTGCTGGGGCGTAGTCAATGCCTACCAATATAGACAAATTATTATGTGACTCGGATGCCAGCCGGGTAAGCAACATCTACCGGCTGAGGCGTAGTCAATGTCTACCAATGTAGACAAATTGTTATGTGACTCGGATGCCAGCCGAGTAAGCAACACCTACCGGCTGGGGCGTAGTCAATGTCTACTGATATATGCAAGTTATTGTGTGACTTGACGGATGGCTCGCTACCTCCGATTGAAATTTCTCATAATCAATATCTAGAGGAATAGATAAATCATTATGTGGTCCCCAACGGACTGCTAATCCATTCTGATTGGTATAAGTGACCAATATCTATGTCTCAAAATTTTTGCCAGGGAATAGATAAAGTATTAAGCGGCCCTAACCGGACTGCTAATCCCCTTCGGTCGGTACATGTGGCCGATATCTATGTCCAGGAAACAGAAGGGACAATAATAAAGCAATAAACAAGAGGAAAAACAATCAAAAAGCATGAACCATTGATAAATAGTTATACAAAACAAGGTACACACAAATATAGCAACAACATGAAATTTAAACACTATTCAACAAGCATGATAGTAAGGCGCCACAAACGGCACTGGAAGGTAGCCATAACAAATTACAAACTAGCTAAGATAATAACAAATTTAAGCATATGAGGCCGTGGGAGTATCGTAGGACCCTTGGCCAGGCGTTGGGCCAGTCTTATCTGGCATAACATTTTGTAGACCGGTAGGATCCAAGAGGTACACACATGCTACCTTATCAACATACGGATACCTCTTGTCAAACAGACTCTCGTAAGTTTCCATGAAAGTGTTGGAGGATGCAGGGTCCACATTAGGAGTGGCCACTAGGATAGCCTGGATGTCTGGATCCTTACGACCGATAGATATTCCATCTATAAAACCTATCCTAATAGCAAGGTTGAAAGCCTTACCCAGTGACCGTTTATACTCAGCACTCTGGTGCAACCGGCGCACAAAAGTAGGGAGGTAATCATTAATAATCTTGCGCCTAACCATTTCTCTATTCCTGCACTCAACATCAAATTTTTCCCTGTCGACACGTAGCCGATGAGTGTCGACCTCAGACTACTTTAGCTCTGCCTCAAGTTGCTTGATCCGATCCGCCTGCTTCATACACACCTCCTTCGTTTCTGCTTTCTCTTTATCTAACTCTTCAACCCTCTCCTACAACCCTTTCTCCCGGGTCAAAACTGCATTATAGTCATGAGATAAATGATCATAAGCAGAACATTCTCGTTAAAAGCCGAATGGAGTTTTGGCAATTCTTTCTTACATTCTTTATAGCGAACTTTTGTATCTTTACAAGACTCGTGAGCATAGACAAGGTTGCCATGCTCTTCTGTGAGGGCCTCAAAGCGAAGAGGGTGTTTGCCTACTGCTGTGTGGATTGTCATAACAACTTCCAAGACCGTTTAATGGTAGACTTGTCACGTACCTCCTCGTTAAAAAACTCATTGTCAACAGGAGTGAAAAGATTTGACATCATGTCTCAGGATAAATGGGAGTTATCCATATGGCATGAGTCTGTAAGGCCCCACTAAGGAGTAAAAGGTAGATTGCCAAAATGTCCAACGAAATAACCTGAGAAAAGACACAGTTATAGAGACGGGGAAATCGAAAGCAATGAAAGTGCAAAAAGAAAAAGGGGAAGAAAGACTTACTTGCTTCTGCGTCAGGCACAACCGTATCATGCACGGGCCTCTCCACGGACTCGAGGCGTTGATCTAAAAAGAGTAATAGTAGCGGTAAGTACAAAAAAGGATTTTTAAGAAAAAGAACGAGCCATACCCGAATGAGGGACGGGGCTGGGTTGGATACGTAAACCGAAAAGCCCATCTTCATTGTTGCCATGGCCCTCTATAACAAAAGCAGGGTCAACGTTCTCTTGATCTTTCTCTTTACCTACCACAGGTTCTTCAACATTAGCAATCAGACGAGGAGTAGCATATTCGTCGGTCTAATTTCGTAAAACATTCATTTGACCAGCTGATACATTTGCAAGAGCATGCTCCTCGTTGGCCAAAGCCTCGAGAGGTTTAGCATGATTCAGGGGGACATGAGATGAGACATGCTCTGAATCCGGGTGCACCAGAGTCTGCTGGCGAACCCTTCTCTTTTACTGAGAGGTAGCCTCCTTCCTAGACATCTCTTACCCACGCAACATTCTCAGGCTGATATTCGAATAAGAAGTAGCCGCAGTCTTGGCCTCAACTTTCTTCTTTTTCTTTTCCTTATCATCAAGAACCTTCCAGCACAGTATCTCAGCTATTTCCATACCACCAGTCTTGGGAGGAATGTCCTCTAACCACTCCACCGAAGAGCAAGATGGGTCACCCGAGCTGAGTCGGGTGGCAAAAGAGCACCAGCAGCAACTTTACAACCTTTGAAGTTAGGAAGGCGCAGAAACTCGGCCATTGTAACAACTACAAAAAAAGTATATATAAAAACATATAAATAAATGGCAAGTAAGCTTAAGAACGAGAAAATAAGGAACACGATTGACGAGACAAAGGCATTACCCTTCCCCTTCGAATCCTTTAGAGAAAAAGCACGACTGGCGTGCTTCCAGACATAAGAAAGACCTGCAGTATATGAAAGACTAGGGGCGGTTTGCGAAGAACAATAACGACCTCACGCAGCTTTATAACATCAGATGCATTAAATTCGCTAGGCATAGGAAAGGGGTCTGCAATGCTAGAATCGTGATGCCGCCAGGCTATAGCAATAGGAGTAGCCCTTCGGTCAACCAGAAAAAACTTATCCTTTCATTTTTTCAAGTTGGTAGAGGCATCCTTAAAACATGGTTTACAGTTCTTACCAACTCTATTTTGAAATGAAAACCAGTTGCCTTGCTTGCACAACTTATAAAAAACACAGAAGAGAGGCACGGTAGGGTTAATATCTAGGGAACAACAATACATCTCAAAAAAGGTAGCACGGTTCACGCCTAACGGTACGAGTTAAGAAATATGTACATAAAAATATTCTACAACTTTTAAGAAAAAACAGAAAAGGGACCCTTAATCCTCCTTGTTAAAAATAATGAGCGTAGAGCCCGATGTCATCATTAGGTAGGGCGTCCATAGTCAGGCTCTCCGGAACCACCCATGGATGAAGGTCCTTCGGAATACCATAGCATTTAGTTAACCACTTAACATGGGTCTCAGACAGGGAGGATTTATACAGGTGCATATCAAACTTAAAAAGGGAACTAGCCTCCAAAACCCGATCGATCGGTTTGGCGTTCGAAATATCAAGGTCGTCGGACTCCTCTAGCGACATAATAAAGGATCCGAAGGGAGGACTACCAAGCGACTAATGTAAAAGATAGGCAAGAAGGGAAAACACACCTGAGGGAGGGAACATACGAAGGAAGGAGTCGAGCGGAGCAAGGCAATGAAAAGAAAATGTAACTGTAAAAATGAGGGGAGACCCGCTATTTATAGAGAAAGTGGGAGGAGCATCAAATGATGTGTCGTGTCAGAACCTGACGTGGCTTAATCACAACCGCATATAGAGACTACATATACACGTGGCATCATCGCATACACTAAGGTGCGATCCAACTATTCTTTTTTAACCCCTAGTAAATTATGATAAATGTCTTATAGCTTATTAATTATGAACTAGGAAGGAAGGCCCACGCTTTCAAAAAAGGGGGAGGACAAACATAAAAGAAATTAATTATTGTACCAACACTTGTGTTGATACAACACTAGGGGGAACATGTTCGTGTATATGGCCGCTGGGATCAGGCCGGCCGGCTACATATAGGGGCTGGCCCAACGGCCTAGGCCAATCAGCGTCAAACCTCTCGGTGCTGACACATCATAAAATGAGATAGGTACATCAAAACCTTGGGAAAGACCAACGCATCCTTTTAACCGATGACTCCCTAATTACGATTGTTCATGGTAAGGACCGTACGTACGCAACCAGCCCAGGATTTGGGGGATCTTGTCTCCCACGTGGATTCGTCGCTTGACAAAGGTACAAAGTAGCTCGGCTCGGCCATTCCCTAAGTGTCAGGAACAGTAAGTATCAAACAGTACTTGGGGGTAGTATAAATACCCCAAGCCCATTCAATGCAATCCATCTACACACACACCTGTATTTACTATACTTGTAATATGCCTAACGGCCATCTTAATATCGAGTACTTATTCTCGCACCGGAGCTTGGTCTTGGGATAAAACCTGGGGCGAGGCTAACGTGCGTTGTCTTCTCGACAGGCTTGTTGAAGACTAAGGTTCTATAGGAGGACGGCTCTTATCCTTCCTGTTGGATCTTTGCTTCAACAAACAACATACCAAATTATGTCGAAATGCGGTACGGAGGAGATAATGGTCTGTTACACAACAATAATAACAACATACCAAAAACCAGATTGGACCGAAAAAATTGTGTTCGGTCCGGTCTGGTCCGATTCTTTGGTCGGTCCGATCCAAAAAGACATAATAATCCGTTATACATAAGACCAAATCAGAACGAGGACCGAATCTGAGGTAAAGCATGGACCGAGGACCGGATTGAAATAGGTTGCGTCCGGTCCGGTCGGTTCGGTTCAGGTCAGTCTGTCAGTTCGATCTGGTATGTGGTCCGTTATGCTCAGTCCTACCTGTAGGATAAAACCCAAGAGTAAAGTCATGGGGTGGTTTATAAAGTTTAGGTGTTCCCTCCTCTTACAAGCTAGCTTTTTGAGTGACTTCTACACTTAGACTTATGAACCGATACGAGCCTAGTATGAGATGGGTCCGTATCAATTAAAATTCATAATAATTGGTAAATTCAAAGTAAAGAACGGTTAAATATATTTATTATTAGGTTATGAAATTATACAAATGGTTACAAAGAGTAAAGAGAGAATCAAAATCTAGACTAATTACAAATGAATTCAATGACAAGTATTTAAAGTGAAATAAGGCGGGAAAATCAGTTGAGGTTGTTTGGTAGGTTCACGTGCTTTGCACGTGAGTTTGAATATTTTATTTCTTCACAAAACAATGCATTCCCCTTCCAAAAATCCTTGTCCTCAAGGATCTAACACAAAGCCATGGAATCTTTTCACAATATTTGAGAGATCTTTCCAAGTAGCATCATCTTCAGTTCCATTGCTCTATTAGATTAAGCCAAACACTCCCATACGATTATGTTGTTTGACCATCTTCCTTTCTAAGAGTTTGACTGATTAAACAACTATCAAACCTTGAGAATCACAATTAGGAAAGGTTCCCATAGTAGTTTTTGGAGATAAACACCTCTTAAGCTAGGGGACATGGATGCACTTTAACATAGTCTGGTAACTACAACCTGTATGCCACTTGACCAACCTTTGTAATGACTTGAAATGGCCCAAATAACTTTGAAGACATTTTGTGATGCCTGCCTTGCCTCACAGTGACTTGCCTGTAGGGCTACAACTTCACATAGACCCAATCATTTATTACCAATCGTATGTCATACACGTTCTTATCTACCTGAGACTTCATTCTGTCTTGAGCCTTTTTCAGATTAAACTTCAACATTCCAATGACCTTTTCTCTTTCCTGCAAAGTCATATCTACTAGCTCAACCCTGCTATCATTAGCTACATAAGGAATATGAAGAGAAGGTTTTTGTCTATGCACAGTCTCAAAAAGAGTAGTCTTAGTATCACTATGGTAATTGGTATTGTACCAATACTCAGCAAGTGGCAACCATAGAGTCGAATCCTTTAGGCTTTCACCAATCAAGCATCCCAATTAACATTCTAATACTTCATTAACCACTTTTTTTGTCCATCAATATGTGGGTGATATGTCATAGACATCTTGAGTTGCACTTGTAATATTTTAAACAAAGACTGTCAAAACAAGCTCATGAAAACCTTATCCCTATCACTAACAATAGAATTTAGAAGACCAGATTGTTGCACATGTTGGGGCACTTATCTTGTAGGTCACTACGAAATTATGTTTGGAACATGTGGTAGTGGAGCATCTTGAATCTCTTCTCGAGTTTCCCGTATCATTCACTCTAGGTAAGATTCCACTACCGACGTGACTGACATGATGCACGTTCGTTCTTTTTATTAGCATGGAGTATGGGTGTATGATAGGTAGGGTTGTAAAGTTGTTGACTGATGGTGTTTGCCTTGAAGCAGTTTTAGTAATTGATTATGAACTTTCTTAGAATGACAACATGCTTGATCCACCGATTTCAATTGTTGTTGGTTGTGAAATAATGTGATGGTGTTTTGGGATAAGGTCACACGACGTTTCTCTATGTAAGTGATATCGATCGTGCTTGTGGGACCATGGGTGTCAAAAAAAGGTGGTGGTGGTGGGTTTTGTGAAATGCCCCTTTCCTGACTCTAAATTTGACCAAAAAATAAAACTTTTTGCTCAAACACATGACCGAGAATGACCTCATGTCAATCCTTAATAAACCAATCAAAATACATAACAATTCAACTATTTCAATTAGCTTTTCAACGATATAAAGCACGCCTTCTAACTCTTTACGGTTTGGTTTTTACGACCAAAACAAGAATAACAAAAAACTGAGTCGTCAGACCCCTTAACCGACGGTTGAGACCTTAACCGGCGGTTAAGGGTCATCAAACCCCTCCTTAACCGGCGGTTAAGGGTCCAGCCGATGGTTAAGGGTCACCAGATTGCCCCAAATCACCCGTTATGCCTTTTTGACCCAAAACTTAACTTCCTAGACTCGATACTTCACAAGACTTCCAGAATTCATTGACATAACTTAATACATCATTTCCAAATACATTTGTGGACTAAATGTCCCATAAACACGTACCTTACGGTGTTTGCCAAACACCCATTTTGACCCATTTTCAAATACAACTCTTGTACCCAACCACGTACAAGTTTATAATATACAAATACACACTTGACCATTTTTAAAGACCATCCAAATACACATTTACTTTGACCTTGGGGGTTCAACCATGATTGAGCTCGAAAACTAACACTAATTTCATATGCATAACTCATAATACTTCCAATATCCTAACATCCAATTCTTAGACCTTATTCAAGGTCTAACCTTCATCACATGATCACCTACAAAACGGTTAGACAACTAAACCGTAAGCGAAACGCTTAGTAAGTAAATAGGTGATAACATAATATTATACGTCATTAAACACATAGGCATCATTTCATCCATCTTTAGTCCATAAGACGACTTTTCATCAACCCTAGCACATTACACTTAAAAACACATTACATCTAATCATACAAAATCATGACATACCTTAAATGGGTCAAATTAGACTTAAGCACAACCTTGGCTAATTTTGCCAAACTAGCCTCTAATCTACTCTTAGTCCAAGCTTTCTAAGCAAGGCTTCCTAAAACTTTATTACATAATCCACATAACACATATATGATAAAATCAATATAATATCATATTATAACCAATTTAGTTACCTTGAATCCAAACTAATGCTATCAAGAAAACCGAATCATCATCATCATCCATTCTTGCCATCTTAATGCCGCAATCATCACTATATACAGTATTATAAAAACAATACATAAGAAGGGTTTATATAACCCAATTACACACCCAAATCATCATATGGTCATCACCATGATCATATAACCAAAACCCCCAAATTTTAACCCTAATTTACATAATAATTAAGGTGTTCTAACTCATTCATAATAATAATCCAAATCCTTCTTAATCTTAACATGATCATATCATGATCATATCCCCAAAATAACCAATTTAATCTTAATTCATTTATTAATCTTAACCCACATTCATAAGCACCTGAATTCATGGTTTAAAACCATAATTACCCAAAACCCCCAAATTTGGGCATATGAACCCAAAGTTCCTAACCCTTAATTCTTCAATTAACTCATAATTAAAGGTTACTTACTTAAGGGAATGACTTAGCTAAGCATATCTCTTGAATTGGAACCCTTAAACACCATCACATGATCATAATTATTTATTGATTCTCTCCTTTTTTCCTTCTTGGGTCAACACGCACCAGACACCACACAACTATATTAGAATATTTTGGAAGCTCCAGGGATATCTATACTAGGATATGTATAAGTTAGTTGTATATTTGGTCAATTGGCAATAGTAGTCCCTCAAGTCCTTCCTCTTCATAATTTTGACACACAATATTTCCAACCATATTACATATACATTGACTTATAGTTTGACTATCGGGTTTGACTAACCAATCACGTACGCTTTTTTAACTTATAAAAGTCGTAGTCAAACCTACCCAATGGCATTCTTGTCATTTAATACTTAAAATCGGTTATAAAAGTCATAGTCAAACCTACCCAATGGCATTCTCGTCATTTAATACTTAAAATCGGTTTTAGGGTGTTACAAATCTATCCCCTTATTTATATTTCATCCCCAAAATCTTACTTAGCGCTTGTGCCATTTACAAACTTTTCTGCATTAGTAGTCATCCTTCCCGCTTATCATATCAAATGCTTAACAACCTTAATTCAACAAGGTCATATACAAAATACTAAAAGCTCACTTAATTCACATAAATCTCACAAAATTTCAACTATTTCCAATGACACATCGTCATTAATAACACATCACATTTTGGAAATTCTCCATTTTACTCAAAATTCTACTAAAAATAATACACCACTTCATAAACTTCTCTAAATTTTTCAACATCGACGACTTGTCATTTGGAAAATTTACTATTTTGACTTTATATAAGTCAAACTCATCACTAATTTCACATCATAAACCAACGCTTTATATGATTTTAAGTCATTTATCAGACAATCTCGCTTACTGTAACACCCCCAAATCTGAATAGCAGCGTAATATTGAATATCCAAGGGCGTTACTTCATAGGTCAACAACACAAGATATGAGAACGACCACTAATCGTGTCATTTTAAAAAGATACATTGGATTAACAAAATACTTTTTCATTACATAAGCTCATGGCTTCAAATTGTTCGACAATATAAGTAAAGATTTCGGTTTATAACAAATGTTCCCAAAATGTAATACGCCCCAAATCTTTAATACCGACTCTCCAAAGAGTGACCCCCAATGTATCTTGGCACCTCGTGCCTTATTGACCTGAGAAAAACATGCTTAAAATGTCAACATAAAGTTGGTGAATTCATAGGTTTATGTAAATCAATTGAAGGACCGCAAGATTTCCAAGTGTATGATTAAGCAACAGATGCAAACATCATAAAAAGTAATTACGTTTTCCTAAGCTCATGACACTGAAGCTCAACATGTATGAATGCAATAAATTGCCAACATTGCCCGTGAATGATGTTCTAACCCGCAACATCCTAAATCCGACATGGTATACGTTTGTTGTCCGGCAAACCGGCACAGTGAGCGCTACTCACCCAAACGGGGATGTCAATCCCAAATAGATCTATTTATAACATTCGCGCTCACAATCTAGTAATTAACAGTTCATGATAAGGGCTCAGTGGGTTATCGCTACTTAGGCAAACACGTAATCATAGTATAAAATGTACACTTGCGTCCAATTTGTAAAACAAAACATGTTCTCACCCCAAAGATGTAAATCATTTAAATAATTGTAAAACATAGGGCTATGAACTCATCTGAGTAGGTAGTCCTTCGTGAATGATAAATATATCCAAGTATGGCAAATGAATCACACCGTCAAATACCTAAGTAAATATGGCCAATCTTAGTCTATAAGTTTAGGCTAACGACTTAATGCATAAACTATAATAAATTACTAGTTTATATATACTGTTATCACTTGTGTGGTGGTGAACACGTTTATTGCATTTGTATTTACTTGATGGCTCTTGGGAAAGTATACGATTACACACGTTCAAGTATATGTATAAACGTTATTAATAAATATACATAGATGAGCTTATTTTGGCTTATTGGACTTATTGGCTCGTTAAAGGCCCATTAAGCAAAATAATGGTCCAATAAGGATTTTGAAAGCACATAAGCTCTCATTAAGCTCATTTAAGCTTAATGAAACTGCTTGCCAAAAAAATAAGCTCGGGCGAGCTTATTTGACTTATTATTCGAGCATGATGGGCTCGTTATCCAACAATCTTCAACCCAAATTGTTTCAAAGGGTCCATTAAGGTTTTATAATATGTTCCAACTTACTTTCTAGACTTATAGTCACTCTACGCAGTTTTTATTTTCTACTTATTTATAATCTATTAAGCACGTTAATGGGCTTTTGGGGCCCAAAATGATTCGTTTAAGGCTTTCAAAGTTTGGGCTTAATCAAAAGGTCCATGTTCTTTCTATGTTTCTAAACAACTTAACAAACTGCTTAGAGCTCAAAAATATGCTTTCCTAAGCTTATTTGTGCGGGCTTGTTGGTCATGGTAAGGTTCTACCAAGCCCGTTAAGGTCCGTTTGATTTCTAATAAACATAAAGGTACCTTATAGGTCCAAATGAGCCCAATAAGCACATTAGACTTCTTATAAACACCTAAAGCATATTATCATATTGTGGGCTCATAGTCAACATTAACTCAGAGGCCTGTTGGGCCTGTTTGGTTGGGGACGGGCTGTTGGGCCCGCTAGGGTTTCTTTCAAGCAATGCCTAACATCCACGAGTTAAATAAGCTATTAGCCCATCAATAAGCTCGAATGCTTACAATAAGCCACGGGTCCCCAAACTAACGGGCTGTTGGGGGCCAGTTGGGCCCAAATGCGGGACGTGTAGGGTTTAAACTAGGAACCATTATGCCCGTTACACTCCCTAGCGATATTCATAGGATTCGATTCTTATCTATAAAATCAACGTTAAGCTCATTTAGTCACGCATAAGGGGTCGCGTTGTCCCAATGCAAATAGGATTAATACTACAAATACACTTTAACAAGCCACACACTTATGATATCACCGCAAGTTAACATTTTGTATTTTCTGCCATTCATTTTTAAAAAGAACGTATAAAGCTCGAGTCACGGTTTTCATATAGGTCGACAGAACTTTAGTCATCCACAACAAGCGATAGTATACCTTTGTACACGCAAATAACGTGCATGCCTTGCATTTATCATGCACATGCTCACGTTAGTGTATTTTTTACATACCTACATGACACAACAACTAGCAAACAAACAATGAACGTAAGATACAAATACGTATAAGATTTGTTCGTGACTTACAAAGGTCCTAGTGACTTGATTGTGTGTTGGAACGAGTAGGATGGCAACCCAAGTGTATAATACACTATCGAATAATAACCCAAAGCTTCAAAGCTTAGTAAACACCCAAGTCTTGGCTCGTAAACCCAACTTGTGACCATTGTAGAATACCTTAGGAGTTATTGTAGATTGAGGGTAGATAAGAGGGGTTTTGTTTGTGGCTTATGACCCGAACAAGAGAAGAAACAAAGATGGTTTGGATTAGAGAGAGTGTTTAGTGTATGTATGAGTTTTCAAGAGTGTTAATCCACTTGCCCACATCACATACACAAAATAGAAAATAGAAAGAAAATAGAAAGGATAAGCATGGGGTGAACTCCCACGAAGCGGCTTGTTTTTGGTCACCGAGTCGCAAGCTCGACTCGATCCCTGAATTTATTTGTTCCTTAGGGAGAGTGGGAGATATGGGACTTACCTGGAGTGTATGTCCCCTCCGAAAGTAATGTTTCCACATCTGTGATAACGGTGACCTATTTACTTTGAAATTTTGGGCATCGGGTTGAGATAATTCCAACTTTTTCCGAAGGAAAGAACTTGAGCGATAGTAAAAGGCCCGACCAACGAGTTTTTAAAGCTTTCCGGAGAAATCTTAACCAGAGGAGTTGAAGAGTAAAACTTGATCACCAATATTGAAGATTCGATTCTTGATCTTTGAGTCGTGAAGCTTCTTCGTCTTCTCCTTGTAGATTAATGAATTCTCATAAGCTTGATCTCGAAGCTCGTTAAGGTTCATTTAGTTGCAGCTTCCGATGAATCACCCGCGGTTTTGAGTCGAAATTTTACCATGCTTAAAGCCAATATGCTTTCTGTCCATTCGACTGGTAAATGACAAGACTTTCCATAAACGAGCTGATAGGGTGTGCATCCGATCGGTGTTTTGAAAGCGGTTCGGAATGCCCACAAAGCATCGTCTAGCTTGTCAGACCAGGAGGCACGGTTTTCTCCTACCGTCCATTCTAGAAATACTGCTTAAGACCAACACGATTTGAACCCTTCAACTTGACCAATATCGTTTGAGGGTAGTAAGCGGTAGCTAAACGATGTGTGACTCCATATTTAGACATCACTTTGGCAAATTGATCATTACAAAAGTGGGTCCCACGATCGCTAATTATAGCTCTCGGTGTTCCAAATCGGGCAAAAAAGACTTTAAAATTCACAACTACAAACGAGCATTGTTTGTGGGAGCGTCCTTTTTGCTTTCAACCCATTTCGAAAGATAGTCGACTGCTACAAGGATATACTTATTCCCTTTGGATGACGGAAAAGGTCCCATAAAATCAATACCCCATATGTCGAAGATTTCACAAACTTGGATAGTGTTTTGAGGCATTTCATCACGTTGAGAAATTTTGCCTTGTCGTTGGCACGTATCACAAGATTTGATCATCGAATAAGCATCTCGATATATAGTGGGCCAAAAGAAACCGGCATCAAATACTTTTCGAGCGGATGAGATGGCACTATGAATGGCCCTCCGAGGGTCCTTCATGACAAGCTTTGAGGATTTCAAGAGCTTCGTGTCCAGATACACACCTACGAATGATTTGATCCGCACAATACGAAAGAGGTAAAGATCATCCCAGAAATAATGTTTTACATCTTTGAAAAATTTCCTCTTCTGTTGAGTTGACATTCCTTTTACGATAAAATTCCCCGCATGGTAGTTTGCAAAATGGCAACCATGGGGTACTTCCGTTTGATATAACTCCAAGAGTTTCTAAAGGAAAGTGTTCATTAATGTCTTTTGTTTTCCAAAACATCTTTGTGAGGATTTTCGAGTCTTGACAAATGATCGGCGGCTAAATTTTCACTCCCTTTCTTGTCACGAATGATTATGTCGAACTCTTGTAAAAGTAACACCCATCGAAGCAACCTTGGCTTGGCATCTTGTTTATTCATGAGGTATTTTAAAGCAGAGTGGTCAGTATAAACAATGCTTTTAGATAAGACAAGATATGGCCAAAACTTTTCAAAACATAACACTAACGGCGAGCATCTCCTTCCCGTTGTATGTAATGAATTTGAGCTCGTGATTCCATCGTCTTACTAGCATAATGAATTGGTTGAAAATGCTTCGTCTTACGTTGTCCAAGAACCACACCAATCGCAAAATCGCTTGCATCACACATTAATTCGAAAGGTAGGTTCCAATCCGGGACAACTAAGATCGGAGCTTCGGTAAGCTTCTTCTTAAGGGTTTCAAAAGCATTGATACAATCTTGAGAAAATACAAAAGGCTTGTCTTTTTTGAGAAGGTGAGTTAATGGGCAAAGAAATTCTTGGAAAAGTCATAGATGAACGACGTGTAAAATCCCTGCATGACCTAAAAAACTTCAAACTTCCTTTAAACGTAGTCGGATGAGGGAGTTTACAATCACATCGACTTTGCTCGTCGACCTCGAATTCCGGACTTAGATATCTTATGACCTAAAACAATACCTTCTTTACACATGAAATGACATTTTTCCCAATTAAGGACAAGATTTGTGTCTTCACATCTTTTTAACATTCGTTCAAGATTAGAAAGACATGAATCAAAACTATCACCAAAAACGGAAAAATCATCCATAAACACCTCCATTGTCTTTTCTATCATATCGTGAAAAATCGCCATCATACAACGTTGAAAGGTTCCAGGAGCATTACATAATCCAAATGGCATACGACGATAAGCAAAAGTACCGTACGGGCACGTAAAAGTCGTTTTTTCTTGATCATGAGGATCAATTGGAATCTGAAAATACCCTAAAAAACCATCTAAGAAACAATAGAATTCATTGCCGGCTAGACGTTCTAGCATTTGATCCATGAACGGGAGAGGAAAATGATCTTTACGAGTTGCTTCGTTAAGCTTCCTATAATCGATACATACTCTCCATCCGGTAACTAGACGTGTCGGAATTAATTCATTCTCTTCATTTGCAACGACGGTCATTCCTCCTTTTTTTAGGAACACAATGGACTGGACTAACCCACGGGCTGTCGGAGATCGGGTATATCATTCCGGCATCAAGAAGTTTAATCACCTCCTTCTTAATGACTTCATGAATTTTCGGGTTCACCCGTCTTTGACTTTGCACCGATGGTTTACAATCGTCTTCCATCAAAATCTTATGAGTACAAAAACGAGGGTCGATACCCTTGATATCGGTTATTTTCCAAGCAATGGCACGTTTATGAGATTTAAGAACATTAATGAGAGCTTCTTTTTGATCGTTTTTAAACCTTTTGCTATGATGACGGGTAACTTATCGTTTTCTTCCAAGAAAGCATATTCTAAGTGAGATGGTAAGTCTTTTAATTCCAATTCCGGAGGCTCTTCAATTGAAGATTTAGCCTCGGTAACTTCACTTTGGCTTAAGGTCCATCAAGGAAGTTTGAAACGGGTCACCATTTATCAATTGTTTCAATGCACAAAATGTCGTCCTCGGATCATAATCATCATGATCACTTTCCAAAAGATTGATTTGTCATAAAGAAAAGCATCGATTTCTGCCAAAGAAATTCAGAAGTAAACGGTTCGGAAACGTCGAAGTGGATGCCACTTGAAAATCATCACTAGAAATTTCTAAATAGTTTTCGGAACATACTCCTCACGTAATTACATCAAATGATGTCAATTCGGTTTACCGATTTGTCATTCGTAGAGGAATATTTCATGGTTTGGTCTAAATTGAAAGTGACGGCTTCGTTATCAACACGGAGGGTGATTTCTCCTTCATAAACGTCAATTAAGGTACGACCGGTTTTCAAAAATGACCTTCCAAGTATAAGAGGTACTCGGGGATCAGCTTCGAAATTGACAACTATGAAATCGGCGGGAAAGTGGAATTTTCCAACTTTAACGTAGACGTCTTCGGCTAAACCCTTAGGGTAAGTTATGGATCGGTCCGCTAACTCTAAAGTCATTCGAGTCGGTGAAAGTTCGGGCAACGAAAGTTTTTTCCAAATCGAAAGGGGCATTAGATTTATGCTTGCACCAAGATCGGCCAAGGCGTAACATATCTCCATTCCCGGGAATTCACAAGGAATAAGAAATTTTCCCGGATCTCCTAGCTTTTTGGGAAGCTTTTTAAGGAGCATTGCCGAGCAATTCTCGTTCAATGGAATTTTCACTAATTCGAGCAACTTTTCTTTATTCATTAACAAATCCCTAATCGTAGGGCAAATCTCCTCGGCTTAAAAACAAATGCATATACCGCAAAACTTATATCAAAACGCAAATCTTGAAACATTTGAAAAATCTTCTCTTTTTGGTATGAAGCTTTTTCTTGATTCTTTTGATTGTCTTGTCTTGAAGGATAAGGAATGTTGCTTAGGTACCGTCTTCGGAATCTCGGGTTCCGGTATCGGAGTTGATTTTGGGTAAAGTCCTTCAGGATCTCAGGTTCCGGTATTAGTTTTGAGGATAACCAGGAGGTGGATTTGACGGGTACTCTTCCTTGGGAAATTATTTTGCTCACTCATACCGTTATCCCTCGGCTCATTCGTTCCACTACATTTTTTGGGGGAAGGTTAGTTGGATTCGAGGGTCCCTCATAAGCTACATCCACTTCGGTAGTGATTCTTTCACTCGCCTCTTTGGTGTTAGGAATCGTATACTCGAAGAGTTTCCCGAAGTGAGGCTTGGGCTTGAAAGAAACTACTTAACATGGTTTTGAAGATTATTTTTGCAACGTGATTTTGAAAAGCATTATTTTTGACTCATCAAAGCGGTATGTTGATTCTTGATGTATTTGAATCTCTTCTTTAACACTCCTTTCATCGAAGTGATTTGGTATTGCAAATTTCCTAATCGTATTTGATCATTAGAACATCTTGTAATTCGAAAAGTCCCATTTGAAAATCGTTCACATTGATTATTAGGCACTTGAAACGGTTGATTTTGAAACCCTTGGTTTTGAAAATTCGAAGCATGATTAACTTGACCTTGAAAACCTGGATTTGAAAATTGTTTCCCTCGAATTGAAAATTATTCCTTGACCTTGATTATTATAATTCCTATTTTGACTTTGATTTTGCACCGGAGCAAATCCTGGTGGTGCCATTTTGATACTACCGCTCGATTTGGTGGGGCTTGTGATTAAAGTTCCTGTGTGTTGCCACAAACAATATTGGTATTATCGTAGCCGACAATTATACCATGCATAAAGGAAAAAGAGCTCCCCCACAGTAACACAATTATTCCTCAACCGCCTTAACCGGTGCGGGAGGGACAAACAACGTTTTTTAGAAACAATTTCGAACTAAGGGCGAAAAGTTATCCCAAGTTTATCAATTCGTTCATACCTTTGCTAACATTTTCCTTAAATTAACCCTGAGATTTTGTTTCCTCAATAACTCACTTTTGACTGTTTTCAATTATATTTCAAAGCTTCCCTAGTAGTCATACTTAACAAATTACACCGCCGCGGCCTATTTAAGGAGCATGTCATTCTATCTCGGTTAACCATTTATAAAAGGAATCAACCCTGAGTAACTCCAAAAATCCGGTGGTGAGGACAAGATCTAAGCACACCCTTAAAACCTTTCCCACTGCTTCACTAAAAGATTCATCAAATTCATGTTGAAAAACGAGAATTTTGTTCTTAAGGTGAGGTGTTTTTTGAAGGGGGGAAAAATTGGTTAACGAACTTGTAACGAATCATCCCAAGTCAAAATTAAATTCGAGGGTTCTCTCATACCAAGATTTTGGCGGCTTCCCTCGAGCGAATAAGGAAAACATAATGCGCTTAAATTCACATCATTAGGCACATTCCTAACAATCGTAAGTCGCAGTAATCCCTTTTTTTTTTTTTTTTTTTTTTGAAACAAATAATATGAGCATGAGGATTTTCATTTTCTAAACCATGAAACGGGTTCGCTTGAACCAATTGAAGCAAATTAGTTTTGATCTCAAAAATAATCGGCATTGATTTCGGGTAAAACAATAGCTTCTCCGTAACCCCTCGGTGGGTTGCACAAGTAATTCCTCCATAGTTCTACCCGCCATCGCACTAAGGTTTTTTTTCTCCGGGAAATTGGCTCTTTTAAATTACAAGTTTCAACACAACCGGAAGGGTTTGTTGTTGTTGACGACGGTTACGGTTACGAGTTTGCGAGCGAGTGCGCATGCACTTAAAAAGAGAAAATCAAAAAGGAAAAATCTAGAATTAAAAGAAAAATTTTACACTAATTTTTTTTTTAATTTTTATTCACAACAAATTTTAACGGTTACACGAAAGAGACTTAAACCAAATAATCAACTACTTCACGGTAGCTCTTAAAAATTGCTTTTCAAGGTGAGCCGTACTTCGTAGAGACACAAATGGCAAGTGTTAAATCTTTGGTTCGATTTGGGAACTTTTCAAGTTCACCGGAACTTATTTATGATAATACCTCAATTGAAGGTATTATATGTTGGTGTTCTTTTACCAACTTTGTTTATTTAATTTCTTTTTTTAAAGGACAATTTTTTATGTTTTTGATTTTTTTTGTTTTTATGATAATTATACTAAAAAGAAAAGGAAAATATTTTTTACTTTTTATATTTTATGATTTTTTTGGACTTTTTGAAAATTTTTAAACAAAAATGAAACTTTCGAGGACGAAAGGATCTTCAAACTATCACAAACACAAAACAGAGAATTCGTTAACTAACTCAAGCCCCGGCAACTGACGCCAAAAAATTGATAACGAATATAATAGTACAAAATATATAATATCACAAGAGCAATTAAGAAAATTCCCTAAGGAAATTTTCACTCTTTAAAATATATATATATAATATATAATATACGTATGTTTACCGGAAAGTATGATTTCCCGGGTCGTTTTCCCAACGATTTGAGAAATTGAAACCTCGCTTGATATTGGATACTGATTTGAATGGGTTCGAAGATTGATTGGGTTTTCTATAACTACTAATTAAAAACAAGCAATCAAAAACAATTAAAGCACTTAATGATTAACGGGAAACAAATAAAACGCGACTAATAAGCAAATAAACTAAATTTAACTCCTAAAAATGTAAACTAAATTTCTAAACCTAAGATAGGACAAAAGAAAATTTTAGGAAAAAGAAAAACATTTTTTTGATTATTTTTGAATTTATTATGAATTTAAATCTATTTTAATCTAATTAAATCCTAAAAAATAGCAGATTAAGTACTAAAAATTTAGAAAAATGATTTTTAAACTTAGAAAAGTCTAAAATAACATAAAAACTCAGAAAACTATTTTTAACTATTTTTAAAATTAAAATCCTATTTTTAAAATTAAAAATAAAAGCTTAAAAATGAAAATTAAAATCTAAAAGTGGTGAACATGATTTTACTGAATGTAAACCTAAAGCTATTTTTTATAAAACTAAAAACTATTTTTTTGTATTTTTCTGAAACTTTTTTCTATTTTTTATGTATTTTTGAAAATTTAATCCTACGAAAAATCCTAGTAAATTGTAAAATAAAAGGAAAAATCTGAAAAATTCAGGTTAAATCTAAAATGCTACAAAGATTTAAGGAAAATTATAAGATTCAACTCAGCTTATCATATAAGCTGTGAAAATTGCTTATTAGGCTACGGCTTATAAATGAAAAGGGAAATTAAATCGTATACAAGTATTTAATTAAAGGAAACAATGATGGATGAGCTATTGTAGCACACTTGTTAACACGTATGGCATATAAGATAGAGGTCTCAGGTTCGAGGGTGGGCAAACCCCAACTTTTTGCAATTTTTATTTTTCTCACTTTTAACAAAACTAAATATCTAAACTTATTAAAAACGCGATTTTAAACAACTTTAAAACTGAGCTTTTTATCTGAAAGTGACAAATAAGCTCTGAGAACAGCTTATGAATAAGCTGTTTCAGAAAGAGAGCTTTTTCCCTTAGTTTCACTAAAACAACTATAAAAAGCTCAATTTAAACTCAAACTTAAAAGCAAAAGAAGTTCTAGAAAGCTTATAATGTGCACTATCTAAATCTAATAAGCTACTTGACCTAAGAACACTAAAAATTAACTGAAATGATCATTCAAATTGGTAAACTCAGGATTAAGCACAAATGACTCAAGATTCTACTAAGCTAATTAAGCTTAATAAGCTAAGCTAGATTATGAGCTTTTGAAAACTTATTAAGCAACTCCTAAGCTGTGAAACTAAATGGTAAAACCTTAATCTATAAGCTAGAAATTTGAATTAAAAAGCTATTTCCTCTAATCTACTGTTTTTGGTCTTTTTGGTTTTCTTAGTTGAAATTTGACAGCAAAATAAGCTAGGAAAATAAGCTAGAAAATAAAATTTAAGTCCTAATCTATATTAAGCTGTAACTACTCTATATCCTATTCTAACCTTAAGAAGCTAAAACCTATTATTACTTAGCTTAAAATTAAACCAAAAGTGACAGTAGGAACACCTTAGTTCCTACTGATGCACTTTGCACAAGTGCAAAACAAATAGTGCAGGTGACCTTGTGGTCTCTACTGCACTAAACACACTCTCTTAGAGTGTTCAAAACAAGAACAAGCAAGATCCAACCCTTGAAAGGCTTAGATCAAAGTTTCATAAGTAACAAGATAAGACTAAAAGTGCCCTGGTGCTGGCACACTTAAAATAAGTTCAAACTCTTTAAATTTTGAAAACTAAACTATGAAAATTGATTATCTACTATCATATACTGATAGCAAAACTATCCTACATAAATTGAACAAATCATTTTGACTTTTGATGGTCAAAACTCCTTAAACCAAACACCCCTTTAGCTAACAGACAGAATTGAATTGGCTTATTATTTAAGAATTTTAATGAATGAATCCTCAATACCAGCTTCCTAATAGCTAAAAACAATCTTAACAATCATGATTACACAACTGAACTTAGCAATTACCTAAGATCTAAAACTATGCTATCTAATAATTTTTTTTTGGTTTTTTAAGTTTTATGACAGATTAAAAAAAACAACTATGATCTATTCTATGATTAAGAAAAAAAATGAACAAACATACTTAATAAGCTAGATTAAGGACTATTAAGCACTAGTAAGCAAACTGAATAAGCAATTTAGTAATAAGCAAGCATATAAGTAAATATTAAGCTATAATTGAAAATGAACAAGGAATTTAAAAATGAAACTTACTTTCTCCTCTAGCTAAACAAGAGGACTTTATAAAAAGCAGCTACAAGCTCTCCTAGCTTATAAATAAGCTAGGAGTTAAGTCCTTCTTTGACCCTTCCATAATTGGTCAAACTTCCCAAAAAGCTCAACAATCCACAAGTGTATGTTAAGATGATTAAAGGTTTAGATATGATTAATACTGAATTAAATAAGCTCCATTTCAGCTTATAGACTGAAAGAGCTTAATATGAGCTTATCAGCTTATTGAGACAATTTGGCTATTTTAGAGAGCTTATGAGTTGAAAGAAAAGAGAGCTTATAACAAATTTAAACCAAATTTCATTAAAAAAACTGAATTACATTACTTAAAAAGAAGTTACAACTGATTTTAAATCAAAATTACATTAAGCTTTGAAAAAAAACTACACTAGGCTAAAACTAGAAAAGAAAAGGAACATCGTGTGTGTGTGATGGGGGTGCTATTTATAGCACCATAGTGAAGCTTCTAGGCCTTTGAGACTCTGCACGCTCCTTTCAACATCCACCATTAGATCAACCAATCATTGGGGCTAAGTTTTGAGCCGTTGGATCACTAAATGACCTCACATGGATTGCCAAGCTGGCAATCCATGTGAGGCTCACTTGTGCTTCTTCTCTGAGTAGAAATAGTACAAAACCCACATTCCATTTGTGCTTCTCCATTGATGACGTGGCTATGTGCTTGAGTGAGGTGCTTAGATCTCTTGATTTTACTAATCTCTCCCTACCATCTTGTTTAGGGGCTCATGAATAGACTTACTTGCCCCTTAATTTCCATTTGCCCTCTATTTTACCCTGGCTAGTGAATTTGTAGTGACGATGAACAGTAAATGGATCTTGGCGCCATTTTGACTGTTAAATCAGTTGGAGTTTGGGGGAATTGCAAATCTAGTCCCTTACAATCCTTTCTCCATTTCTAGTATAAATGGTAGTTTGAATAATTGCAAGAATGGTCCCTGGAGTTTATGAAAAGGGTAAATGGGCTAGGGTTTTGGGCTTATGGATCCGGGTGAGGCCCATTAAGGGTTTAGGGACCATTTGTGGACTTTTCTGAAAGTTGAGGGGTTATTTTGAAACACTTTGGGTCTTGTTGACTTTTGTTGACCAAGATTGACTGGAGTTGACTGTAGATTTGACTTTTCATGGCTTTGCTTCCGGCTTTTGTTCACTCTTCCGTTCTCGTGTCCGTGCTTGCCCGTTTTTTTGACCGTTTTTCTTGTGATTTCTGATATATCCGTACCTGCACACACAGAACATAGCAACAAGCATATTGTTGCCATTTTTGGTCTGTTTTGGGTTTAATTGGGTTATTTTAGGCATAAATGGATATGTGTATTTTAACACTTATCCGGAACGTCTCAAAAGCATACAACACGATAGTGAGTGAACCAGCGAGACGAAGTCTCAACCGATTGAATAGAAAAATCGATTTGAAAATCAATTGATGTATCACTTGCTAAAGTGTTTTTTTGACACATCGAGAGTGTTAATCATTTCAAAAATTCATTAGCAACCGTTGATCCATTTCCTGGAACAAGTTTGATTTCTTATAGAATCGCACCATCGTTTCTTTCTAGTTGTCACAAGTTTGATTCATATAGAATCGCACAAGTAACTTACCATTAGGAGCATTGTTTAGAAATGTTCTGCTCAAACATGATTTTTCATCTTCACTTGTAAGTAATATCACTCGGAATGTTCTGGCAAAATCACAAGGATAATGCGAAGGACTCTAATAATATAGTCTTTGTTATTTACATTGTATGACATAGAAAAGCTATCATATTGACAAGTGTCCATAATGAGATATATGGATAATCTCTTTTGCTCTAAACCCAATAGTTGCAAAACTTCTGTTTTAGTGATCGGAGGCTGGAGCAGACTGCAAACACCTTTTCAATATCAACTAACTCAGAGTGAAAAAGTTGATAGAAATGCGTGTAATCTCTGTGAGAAATGAAACAAGAGTCTTTTTAAGAGACCTTGGATGCAAGGATGGTTGTTGCATAAGCGTCCCTACGGTTCATGACTGTCTTTAAAAATGTCAAGACAAAAACATAGCATTGTTCGACAGTTAATTGTATGTGACCCGGTTTCACTAAGTGTATGGAAGGAGCTTCTTTATTTCCTTTCCCTTCATCTTAACTTTTATTTTTAATATTTTCTTAATAAAGATTATGTCAATAATGGTTATTAATTTAATATTTTTTAATTAAATTCTAATTCTAAGGATGTTGCTGTTTGACTTCCTTCAGTTTGCTTTCCAAGTACTTTAAACTATTACACATTATTGGTTGTTTCCTTACCAAAACTCCCATCTCAAGTCGGACACATTCCCAAAATTTCTCCTTTTTTTTTACAATTTTTCCCCCCCCTCACTTTCTCTCCTTTTGTATCATACCTAAGGACTTCTACACTATATATTGGATATCCCTTGGTAGTACTCCCTTCTAGTTTCTTTGGCTAGGATCAGGGATTTGGAATACCATATACCTAGACCACCTTATAACTCCATAATTTAAGTACATGGTCGGAATCTTATATCGGGTAATCCATTCACAATCAAAGCCAAAATCATTAAAAAAGTTCAATTAAAGTGTTTGATATAAATATCAAAAAAGATTACACTTGTGAGAGTTTATCAATCATCATTTAAAGCTCCCCCTTAACATGTGCATCGTAATCGTAGTACATGCTAAGTGTGGAGTGCATTGAGTCCATTTTATCTGATCACATTTCAATACAAATTAGATTCGTATTAATCACATTGATTCTCCGCCTTATCCCAAAATTGTTAAACACTTGATATTTTGGATTATCAATTTGATTAAACGTATCCGATGATAAAATATTACACTAACGATCTAACAGGAACATTTTAAATGCTCCCAACCGATCAATATTTAAGGGTATGATAAGGACATGCTTGAGTAGAATAATTTGAAAATTTTGAATTTACTAAGAAATATGCTTGAAATTTGGTACCGAGCACCCTTATTATCACATACATGGTCTACACTACATATATACAAATTCACAGATAGATTTAAATATACACAAGGAATTGACCAGTTAATGAAGAGGACATCATATGATAAATCATATGGTCCTTTGCAGCAGCTGGAAAGGTCACACCTCGGTACATTCTCCTCCAAAAATTTCAGATCTAAACCTCCAAGCATAATCCACCTGGTCTTTAGCTGTTTATTCAATTGCCTGATCATAGCTCCTGCTTTAATCTAAAACACTTTTGTCTCTAGATAGTCTGAGGCAGATACTTCATCCGAATTCCCTTTAGACGATCATCAAGAGCAGTTCGAACATCATTGAGTGTACCGTCACTAAACTTGTGTAGTTCATCAATACGCATCAATTTGTTCTTCTTGTCTTTGTTCTGGTAAATGAAACCTCTGGATTGTAGAATGCAGTAATATCAGCTTCCCTTGTTTAAGATCTGATCTATACTATTCGAACATTGTGAAGGTTGAGCTACCTTTGTAAACTTTTCAAAACCTAATTGAAGATCTTTCACATGAACCCTTTAATGAAGAACGCTGTCTTGTAAAAACATACGCAAGGAGACTATTAAAAGCTAGTGTTTCTTTAAACATGAGATTGTTAATTTTTCCTTGAACAAGAAGAAGCAGCAATGTCTTCTATGTGTTTGAATAGCAAAGCCTGTTGAAGTCTGCCTTCTTTGGATTTTGTACAGCTTATCATCATACTCTACGAACAGGTGTCCAATCCAGAATGCTTTGTAATTATCCATTCGACTATTTACAAGATTTATGACAAGCAATGATTCTGCGTTTGGAGTAGACATCTGCGAGCAGATTCCCTGTTGAGAATGCAAATCCATAAAATTGATTGTCATTTCGCACCCCAATGTGCAATTTAAGACCTCAAGTGCATGTTTTTGTTCGTGAGCTAACAGGCACTTGACTCCACATTATGAGGGACCAAAAGTCCTTTAATCCAATTGATATCCCGTGAATCTGCAGCCCTGGACTTTGTCATTGAAAGTTGTATAATGTTCGGACTTGAGACACCACCACTTAGATAACGCAAAGGTCGACCTGTTGATAAGTTGACGAAAGGCATGACAAACGAAAACCCAAAACCTCGAAATTAGGTATCAATGGTATGGTTTCAACAGATTCATCGAGGATATTACTGACCTTAGGGTATGTTTCCAGTCTAATTGATTAGTGGTTGCCTTGTTAGACTTCTTCAAAAGAAAAATTCAAGTTCTACCGTAGACTCTTGTCATGATTTCCTTCATCAGCTCGAATGTTGGAACGAGCTAATATTTCAGGAGTTAGAGACACATACTTAAAAGTCGTTTCATCACAAAAGCTGAGAAGACAAGGGGAGTGTCCATCAATCTCATTAAACGCATCTCGCGCGATCTTTCCATCTAGGCCAAAGAAGCTTAGCCAAAGGTTTGAACAGTTCCCAAGACATCAGGCAAAGTCTTGTTCCAATCACGATCGGGAGTAGGAGGTTTTGCTGGTTTCTGAAATTCCAAACAGATGCTGAAAGGCTCACTTCAATAGGTTGATCCATCATAACTCATGTTTCAAACACTAGACGTGCGGGTTCTTCCAAATCTTTTGGCAGTGGTGCATTAGGCTCCTCTGCTTGAAGCATATCTCCCAGCAGACCCTTGGATGAGATTTGGACCCTTCAGTTGACTTACCAGTAGTCTTGGAGGTCTTTTCCTTTGGTGCACTGGTAGACTCTGGTTCTTTTCCAGCTCTTCTTCTCTTGGACCCCCGGTTTGATCCAACGGAGGGTTCTTTGTCTTTATCCTCATCATCTCTACGTCTTTTAAATGAAACAATATCTTCATAAGTGTCAAGTATGAGCTTATCACTTTCATAAGCGTCAACCAGTGCTTTATAGAGATTTTTTTGTTCATCAGATCCATGGATTGACTTATTGCTCTCTATCTTGTCTATGAGAATCTTCTTCAGCTCAATTCCCCAGATAGTTGGTGCTACAGCAGAGATGGTCATAGATTCAATAGAATTAACTATCCCAAACCTTAGATTCGATTGTTCATACATGTGACAGTCTTCTCAATGTTTTCGCAAAATCTAGAGACTTGACTTAAAAACGTGTTCCTTAAACTTATCCTTGATTATTTCTTAATAGTAATCATCAAGAATATTGATGAAGTCTGCATTTTCAGCTTGGGCTAACATCTCTGAGATCTTTTTTGAGAATGTAACTGAAACACTCTTTTGAACGGCTTCATGCATCCCGTTGTTGGCTAGGTAAGCATCAACAATGCCAAGAATTTAAAGAAACATAGCTACCATAGACAAATAGATTCGTTGATTTGAATTCTGAGAAAGCTGTCTTCCAAAGTTTTTAGTCTAATGGCAAATAACCCAAAACAAGAGCCAAAATTGGGAAATCTTGTGAGTGAGGAGCTTAGAATGGTATGGATGGTGTATTGAACTACACCAAGTGTATAGTTGCAGATGTGTGATGAGAGGAGTGGGTGGTGAAAAGAGTTGTTGCAAATAACAAAGGTGTCTCAGCAATGGTAGTAACCGGAACATCTACTAGTAAACTTGACTCAGTGTTTAGATTAAATAAAGAGTCAATACATGTGTCTGGACTAGGGTTGAGCATGTTTGAAACGAAGCCAGATGACACAGAAGAACTCTGTTGTTGACCTTCTGGATTGACCGGAGTTATGATCACACGAGTATCTTCTATTACTTGAGTTGTTTGAAAACGAATAGTGCAAATGGAGCAATCTATCATTTTAGTAGCTATCCCTCCAAAATGACGTTCCACGTCCCTGTATAAATGCATAACCACATCTGCTTCTCATTTGCTCTTCTTCTTATCGTCCCTAAAATTTGCAATCTTAATTCTTCATCAACTATCTTCATCATCATGGATTCAACTGGGAAAGGGTGTTTGAAACTCGAACGATCCAAAAGCTAATCTTCTTCATTATCCTATTCATTCATGAGTGGAAAACTTAGGGGGGGGGGGGGTGGATGAACAAAGTCATCACCATCGTATGTCTTAAGTAGTTTTGCTCATCATCAATCCCTGTTCTTCATCCATCATAGTTCATGCATATTCATGTCCATTCATCGTCTTGCTTACAAAGCATCGTCATTAACATCAGCATTGCATCACATCATCAATCACTCACGAAACCTTTAGTCCCCCTTCTCTACCTTCATCATCACCTCCTCTTCACTGGAGCTTCGCAACAAGATTTTTCTCATTCATCAAATCTATATGTGTACTTTATGAACCCCTGTTATATAAATCTACACAGTTCCTTCATCCTGCAGCCTGATCCGCAGGCGTGAGATCAGTGACTTTTTGTATCTATGCTTCTTTAGTGGCTGAGCTTCATTTTTTCAGCTTTAGTTAAAGCAACCTCAGAAAGCATTGTTAGACCTTTAGCTTTAGATGTCTTTGCAGGTTGCTTCTTCTTTGCAGTTTTAGCCACCTTTGCAGAAGTCTTGAGTTTATTGCCCATTAGTTGAGGAGTCTTCTGACATGGTCAGATCCAACCTGTGCTTATTCTTGACACTTGCTTTAGATTTTTTGTTGGTTCAGCTCCTGAAGCCCAGTGGCATAGATGTACCATTGTAGGATTCGAAATATTTGATGTCTTCATAACGTCAAATTCATTAGGCAAATGGCACCATAACAACTAATGTGTCTTCATGCCTGAGAGACAAACCATGATCGTAGGTGAACATGTGGTCATCCATTGCATATGCCAATTTTACACTGTTACCGTCTTGGAATTGAATGAACCATAGTCCATAAAGAAGTTGACATTACCTTGGTGAAGCGAGTAAGTACAGTCTTCCCATTACTCTTCTTGACATTCTGTTCTCCTACTAAATAAACAAAAAAATCTTCCTACAAAGAATGGCTATAACGTCTAACGTTCTCTATGGTACAATTAGCCCTAGAGGATTTGAGTTTTGAGATAGGTCAAAGACTGTCATACCCGTACTTTTTCCCACTCAGACACATTTAATCGTTGATAACCTCCAATAAATGATCTCCAAGGGTTGATGCAAACTATGTTGACATTGACATCGTGATACTTTAAACTCATCTACTGTGACCAAGATCACTTAGAAAATGGAGAATCTGCCTATCCTTTAAAAAAGGTAGTTCCATCCGAATTGTTTATTAAGGAGTTTTAGGAAACATATCTAAAAGCAAGGCGCAGCTCTGAAGTACTCAAGATTTACAATATGTTTCTTATTGTTCATCTTGAAACGAATCGAGTGATGATGAACTGTAGCAGTGGCCCAAAACTCTTGCATGTATATTTCTGGAACATCCGTTGTGATTTGGAATGCCTTGTAAAAGGGAGTGAGTTTCAAAACATCATAGACCACTTGAAGAGTTGCTTCTTTGGACTTGAGGTCTGAGCTTGGTCAAAGATTACTTTTTCCAATCTTGAGGACGGTTGGACATGTAGTAACTAAAGAGACATCCAATGCCATTTTGTTCAGCACTGTGATGTCCATTAAGGTTCTGCTAAAAAAGATCAAAACAGTATTATATATAAAACCAAAAGTTTCTATATAACTACATAGAACCTTTTATGTGAACGACTTTAATGTTTTATATGATGTTAAAATAGGAACGTTAAGACTTTAGCACTTGTAAAGATATATTCCTCTGAATGGCAACTTATATAGACTTATTTTCTTAAGGAATTAAGGCAACTTCTATGACAATTTAGGAATCATGATCATTAGATATCCTAAGACGTATTTTAGTTAACCTTGATTTAACCTTGTGTTTAAGCCTATTTTAACTTATTTAGATAGCATAATTAACCAATTTTAATTAGCCTGCTAAGTTAAGTTTTAATTTGCTTTCAAATTGAAATTTTGATCTTAAGTGTTTTTGGTCTATATCGATTAGATTGGTTCCTTAAAGCTTTCACTAGATCAGGTCCTTAATGAGAACATCTAGATCGGGTCCTTGAGAATAACAAATCGGTTCTAGTGTATGGAACAATTCGGTTTCCAAATTAAACTAACTAATCAGGTTTCTCAAATGGAACATATTATTCGGTTACCAAGGAAGTAGACTATGAAACGGTTTCCCAAATGAAATTCAGACTAATTCGGTCCAAAGGACACAGACAAGTTCGACTTTCCAAAAAGGATTCAGGACTAGATCATTTCCCAAAGAATTTTACTGAGATCGTCTCTATTAACACTAACGTCAAGACCGAATCCTTATGAAAATCTACTAGAATCGGTCTATTAACACCACGTAATTGGTTCTTTAAGAAATCTAACTAGAATCGGATCCCATTAACATCCACTACTAGTTTCGGTTCTCAAAGTTAATGGACAAGTTTTCGAGTTCCCAAAAAGACTTGGACTAGATACGTTTCCTAAATGGACACTACTAGATCGAGGTTTTCACAACACACAAAATCACAACGCATCGATTTTGCATTCACGACTTTTTTTATACAAGCAACTCTTAACAGAGATAATACCTTAGGCAAAATCATAAAGCAACATTTAGACACGAATTCATTATTCATGACCAAAACGCGCATAAGGAACCATACATAATCTGTTGTAGGTCTAATTCAGGATCAATAAGCAATTATATGTATAGTCTAGGGAGAGAAAGTAAAAGAGAGAAAGAGGGGGAGGAGAATAGAGAAAAGATAGAAGAATTAAGAAACACCTAGGACACTGCCTAACAAATGAGGTGGTAGAGGGGTAATTTATAACCCTTTTACAATATGCGCAAAAGCCCTAGTCATATAGACTTTTAACCATTTAGACCCCCTTATGTCTTTTAGACATTTTCTATTTACCGAGTCTTGTGACTTTAATTTAGTCACAAGCCTTCTCACTTACACTAGTTACACAATATTCAATTTTCTATATTACCAACGACTTTTATCTCAATAAAGATCGACACTTATTATCAATTTCCTAAACAATCTTCCCCATGGGACCATCAAAAAGATCTCTCTTTTGAACACATTAATGATCATCATTTTCTTATTCGTAACAATCTCCCCCTAAAGGATGATCATTGAGATCTCTCTTGTGACTTTGATCTTTGAACTTTAAATCTTGTTTGTCTTGATTCTTGTTGTGTAATAGTGGTCTTGTTCCAATCATGCTCTTGTGATCTTGATCTTTTCATTTTCTTTCGTCTTTGCCTTTGAGATCTTTTCATATCATCATTGTTTACCATGAATCCATCTTGATTTGTCTTTTGAAGCTTCTAACCAACATACTCATACTTTCTTGACAACTTACACTCTTCCTCATGTAGAACCTTTGTCTTGATCAATAACTTGATGATTTGAGAAAGTTCTTAAGGTTATCAGAGTTGCGGAAGTGTATCTTTGAACTTTGAGTATGAGAAATGAAGGTATGAATTACAATGGTGTTCTTGTTTCTAAAAGGTAGAGATGTTGTTGATGTTCTTCCCCCCAATTGCTTCCCCCCAAATAAACAAGCTATAATACATTAGTAATACACATACATCACATTCAATCCCCCTAAATGTTGCAACTAGACAAACTGTCTATTGAAATATCCAGCTTAAAACACATCTCTTCTCCCCCTGGATTAGCAATTGAAGACATCAAACATAATCATAACTTGTTACGACCTGTATCTTCGAAAGGTGAAGTCATGTGTGGAGTGCGGTCTAAGCATGAGAGTCAACTACTAACTTCAATCCCAACAATCTCCCCTCATTAATCATGTGACATCATAAGTAACCTTGGTAATCCAACACTTCACTTGAATAAATCAAGGAAATGTTGTTTGTGTTTTTGAAAAAACACGATAACTACTAGGATTCACTGAGATTACTAGATTAAAACTATTGAATCATTACAACAAATCATTTTCAAATTAGTGACCTAGGCTACACGTTCAGAGAGACGTTGGCTTGATGTTAGCACTGGGTTAAGATTTCCATCATCATTGTGAATACTTTACATAAGTATCAACTATTGAAGTTCCGCGCAATGTCACAAAAGACTTGCAAGTGTCGACAAAAACATATAAACGACTCTATACCTTTTGTATCTTGAATGTTATAATACAAATATACTTTTGTGTCCTATGTGAGATTTATGATTTGATCTCATTTGGCTCTAGACTCAATAGATTCTTTTTTGTTTAGGTGATCGAATAGGCTGGAGCAGACGTGCCCCGCAAGTGTTTCAAATATCAGACAAACTCGGAGTGAGATGTCAATAGATTATGCATTTAATCTCCGTGACAATGAAACAAGAATTCTTTTGAGAGAATCTTGAGTGGCTGGGAAGGGTTGTGCATTGCATCACTGGGTCCATGACGTCTTTCTTCAATACCAAATATCATCTTTGTGATATTCGATATCTTATTTTATTGACCCGTGTTTCTTCTGCCGTAAAAGTTATGTGGAGGGCTTCTTTCTTTTCAACACCTTATCCATACATTTCTTTTTCATTCTTCAACCCCTTCAATGTCCACCAAGACGTCATTACTATCATCATGTTGTGATTGTTCCGATGATAGCTCATGCCTTAGTTGACATTATTCTGAATCACCTTCTAACTCTAGTCATAACCTAGAGGACTACATTCAGTCTATGGAATGTCCTGGTAGATCCCTCCGTTCTGGTTGGATCATGGTATAATACCAAACCTTACCAAACCTTTTTTTCTTCTTTGAAAATCTCATGAGGTAGTTGGATGTTGGTGATTTACGATCAAAACCATAAAACCATTTGAAAATCAATCAAAGTGTTTGATATAAATCAAATACATTTAACACTTTGAAGTTTCAAAACACCTTTTGAGAAATACTCCCCCTACACATGTGCATCGATTATTCAAAATTATTTCATATTACACAATTATTTTGGCACATGAAGGCACAGAGTTGATTGCCACTTTGAGTCCTTTTAGATACTTTGAAATTCAACACAGTTAAAGCATTTATCTTGTCTTGAACACGATTTTAATCCAATTTTCTCCCCCCTCAAAAATAGCATACCAAATGAATATTTTGATACACAATGGATTACAAAAGCTAAAATTAGAATTATGAAAACACATGGGAGAAAACGGATATAGCAGATTATGATTGGAACCTTTTGAATGTTCTAAAAACAAATTTGAAAAACGCTTATTAATATAAAAACACTTGACAATAACTACTTTTAAATCGATTATTATTCATTTGTTCAAAACATTTTCCTTTATACTCCCCTTCAAAAATAGATATAAAAATAATGATTGAATGAGAAAGAGAGTGTTGAACACACAATTTGAAAGATTTTGAAAAATCTTTTTGAATAACTCTTGAAAATTTATGTTCAAACTTTTGTATACCATTTTACTTGAGCTCAAGATTTGGAATATCTTAAATGAAATAGCTCAAGTCCGAGAAGTTGTAAGCTTCCTGCTTCCCGTTGTGAGGATAAATGTACAAAAATGTACACTTTCCTTTATTTGAAGAACGAGTTCTAAGCTGACATTTACTTAGAAGTCGTATGTCCCGAGCACACTTTTTGAAAAGATTTTGATAAAAAATTGCTCGGGACAAAGAAGATTTCTCTTCTTTTGAAGATAAAGCGCACTGAAACATACACTTTTCTTTTATTTGAAAACCGAGTTGTTATCTGAAATTTAATAACAAGCCATTGACTTGAGCTACAAAACTTTGAATATTTTGTTTGAATAGCTCAAGACCGAAAAGATTTCTCTTTTCGTTGTTAAGGATAAATGCACTGAAACGTACATTTTCCTTTTATTTAAAGCACGGGTTGCAATCTGTCATTTGAATACAAACCAACGACATCGAATTTAGACAACAACCTTTGGAACCCATTTAAGCAGGGTGCTAATGGGTTTGCCAAATTTTGAAAACCAATTGAAAGTTATGTCAAGTGGATGTAAAGATGTTGAGTTCCAACGAGGGCTTGAAAATGGTGTTTCATTTGAAAATAACTCTCGTGGAATCAACAGAGATTTAAAATTCCTTTTGATTTTCCATTTATTTTTGAAACTCGGTGCTTCATGTGGAGTTTTAAATCTTGTTGGTGAAGAAAATTTTCATTTATTGTTACCATTTGATGTATCATTTTGAAAATTCATTTTTGAAGCGTTTGAAAATCTTCCAATGTTTTTGTTTTTCAAAGCCAAGTCATTCTTGTTTTGCATTGAAAGCATTTCCAATTTGGAATATTTAAAAGTTTTCAAATGACTTTACTTTGGTCTCAACACTTGTTTTACCGGTGTAAAATGAGAGTGTGAAGTAACAAAAAGTTGATTCTTTCCTTTTAAAGTACTTGTATTAAATCTCTTTTGAGAAGTAGATGCTTTAAAAGTTTGAGATTCCTTAATTGGCCTCCACACTCATTTTACCGATGTAAAACAAGAGTGTGACGTTTCAAAAGATTGATTTTTTGCATTTGAGGAAAAATTGTTTCAAAACTTTGAGATTTCTTAGAAAACTTCCTATCTTTTTGTAAAGAATAGGTTGTAAACTGAGAAACCCTTCTTGAAAACGGTTTTGAGGATTCACCCGTGTGAACCTTTTCTAAAACACTTTCTTTAGATTTTGAAGATTTTGAAACATTGATGTTTCATTTTTTCCGATTAAGAGAATAAAACTTTACTTTTAAAGCATTATACGAAGTTCTCAACTCATGATATTCTTTTTGACAAGAACGATAATCTTGTGATGCCAATTTTGATTCAAAAATGCAATTTGTTTCAAAAGCTAATCTCTTTCATTGTTAAGTAACAGTGGTTTTTCCAAAATTGAAGAATTATCAAGCTTTGTTTCCACACGCTTCCCTTTCAGATTTTCAAAAATTGATCTTTTCGGCTTTAGAATCATCAACCTTACCAGCCAATTGTCGTTCAAGAACAACTTTCGCTTTTTCAAGTTTTTCAAAATACGCCTCAAATTTAGCTGTTTTATTCGACGATTCAAGCTTGACATCATCAAAATCTTTTGATTGTTGAGTTAAAACCTTTT